>JAGVSQ010014504.1:0-10581 GCA_022683975.1 Rhyacophila evoluta
CAATGTCAAAATATCGTCCGATTTGGTATACTTTTTAAGGCAAATTTAGTAAATTACTGTAATTTTAACTTTAAATACTTACATAACATTTACTACATCTTTCCTGATTATTAGATTATTGAAAAACGTACTCATTTTAAAGTTATTGAATGTTTTGTGGGTGCTAATTTAAATTTTTGTCGTTTTGTGCTTGGATTTTTATTAATATAATATGACTCTTTGCCTATAAAACCTTGGAATTGGTTATATTTACTGTTTATTTTTTGTTTATAAATAAAACAATATATCGATACAATATAACAATAAATATGTACATTTATTGAAGAAACATGTGAAAGTGGCCTTATGATATTACTTATGAATGGGTATTGTCAAAAATTTACTTTAATTGAGTAATCTTATATTTAAACTTCAAAGCCAAAAACGTTTAAACCACATAGATTATAATTTTTAGTATGCGGGTTAGAAAAAACTGCGATTACTTGTTCTGGGTGTGTATTTCTAATTGGGTGTCTTTGTCATATCAAAGTATTGATGCTTCCAAATCATGTTATACAATAAAATGAAAAAAAATGATTTTTGTGGCTTGGACGTCTTCCGCTTAACTATATCCAATTGACGTCTTACAAATTCTGTCTAAAATACAATTATCGTGATGATATTCCTGGTATTCGGTATTACTAGCCAACCGCAACCCTCTGACGTTTTATTCACCAAATCATTCGAGAGTTTTTTGGGGGAAGTATATGAGTGCAGGGGATGTTTTCTGGGGCGCCTGTGTTGGTTTGTTAATCGTTTTTTGGTTTAATGAGGTAGGATGATTAACCCTGCGCTTCCGAGGTGCTAAAGATTCCTGGTGGCACCATGTGGAAGCCGTATGCTTCATTCAGGGAGCGGATATTGTGTAGGAGGAATAATAAGAAGATATAAGTCCAGATTGTGAACTGGCTGACTTGTGCCTTTCCTTGACACATTCTGGTCGGACAAAAAACTGTGCTGCATCCAAAATGTAGTATGAATATCAACTACATCAAATAAAATCCCGGAGACAATGGCGGAACCAGAACAGTAGCTGCCAAAGAGCAGTTGGAGCGAATTGCTCTGAACTAAAGAAGTTTCAGTATTTGAAGATGTAGAAAGTATCTAACCAAATATAAATATGACGATTCCAGAAATACAGTATATGGATCTCCGGATATATAATACAATTGCTCAAGTCTTTTTTTATCATCATTTCATATCTTCGAGTCATCTTTGAATTTGTATTAATCCTTCAGATATAGGATTCAAAACCGCAAACTCGGCTCGAAATTGCGATCGCTAACTTTCGGCCAGTGGGGGGAATTTTTTACCAAAATATTAATGGTATTTTAAAATGGTGATGTGTATTATAATCGATGGCATGTTATAATAGAGGAAGCACGGTAAATTCATGCAATCAATTCACATTATATGCATCATTTGCGACCTTTCATAGCCGTCATCATAAAATTGTTCGATGAATACGGCAAAAATATTATTCGTGAATAATGCATTTAACATTTAAATATTCGATTGAAAACAAGTTTACTTTATCTCCTTCTATCGACTCGGCATTCTCAATTCAACGTACATGTTGTATTGCATTATATTCCGAATAAACAATCCGACCGAACTTCGTGAAATATATTTTTCGATTAACAAAGAATGGCCACCAGACAACTAACCAACCGATCCAACGAACGCGAGGAGCTCGTTTCGAAAGGGAAAGCGTTTTTTATTGAAATCGCAATTGTATATTTTATTCTTCTATATACATAACACGATTCATTATTAGATAATCCCTCTCTACTAATTAAACTATTTTTCGGATTGACAACATCTGCGTTGTATTATATCATACATATACAAGTATAAGATCGACATTTAAAACTAAAAACATCGCAATAAAATATTATACAATCTACCTACAAATGAAGGGCTATTCATCTCGGCCATTAACTTTTTACTTCCACGTAATTCGACCCATCTTAATCAGTGAATCATTTGTTTATTTTTGGACAGTTATGTGACCTTTTTGTATCTCTTTTGTACCACTAGATGACGTTATACATGATCCAGCACTGCGCGGCACGTCTTAACTATCACCACGTACTTCCTTCTAACTTAATCAATTCATCAATATAACTATAATAGTTTTACGGAACAATTTCCTAGCCGTTTTGTTACGTTTTGTACCACTAGATAACGGTATTTATAAAATCAGAGAACAACATATCCAGACTAATCCATTTCAGCGACAGAGAATATTTATCATATCGTATACTCTTTTCCAATTGTTTGTTTTATGGTTCTTTCGCGTAGTAACTAGCATTTATTTTTCATAACACATTGTCCTTTTCTGAAACTTTGGATTCATACTTCACGTTCAAAATAAAGACGGATACTTAAGTATGGTGTTCGACAAGGTGATACACTTGTACCCACTTTAGCTCCTTATTAATTATTTGAAATTATAAATAGTTCTTCAAACTTTAATTCTTGTGCGTGGTGTTATTATGCAATGGTTTAATTCGCGTTTTGTAAAAATTTGACTATAAATATATCGCTGATTCCCTAAAATACATTTAGAATGCAGTAACATAGCAGGGCAGGACAGGGCAGGGCCATTGTAAAAAAAATGTTAACAATGCTGTGTCTAGTCGCCGGTGAAAGGCGGAATTGGTGGCGCAGCGGTAGGACATATTGCGGGCGACCTTCGACAACTTTTTGCCAACACGCTATACATCGAGTCTTAGATACACTTCGATATATAATATAAAACAAATGTATCAATCAAATAAAAAACTCGGCATCAAATGACAAAGTTCAAGTAGAGCAAAAACACGACCTCGACACAAAAGAAAACTTGCTTTTCGGGTTGCAAGTATTGTTTTATACTTTCATCAGAAATATTTTATTAATTATCAATGTTAAATTGGGTACAGTTGCACCGCTGTCAGAAACGGTGTCGGCGTACACTGTCGACGTAATGTCACGTACCTGCCGCCGTAAATGTCGTGTCCGTACGGAGTGCCTTCATCGTCCGTGTTTTCGTCGCTGCCTTCTTCCCGCTCTTTCGGGCGCAGCCCCGCCGCAGCCATCGCGTCCGCCTCACTGGAAACAAAAATATTCTTCTGTAATTTGACGTCACAAACTGATCACATACTACGCCGATGTTAATGTATCGGCATATCGAAAAGACGCAAGACGCTTTGTCTAAGCTTTTTCGGCATTTTTTTTTAAATCTAATTTTTATGGCAATCAATCTTATTCAGGAAATATTTTATTTGATTAATTGGTATATTGAAATCATTACAGCCTACAAAATCAAATTATTCACAACATGTCAGTAATGCCTTATATTAAAAGACATAAAAATAGCAAGATATGCATATTAAATAAAATAAAAGTAAAGCGGGAATATATATTACAGAAAATTATTTTAATTAGAGCATATGGCTGCCACGTGTAAAATAGCATCAATCTAAACTCGCGTTCAAACGGTAGAAAACATCAATATCCGAGACAATTTCATATAAAATATCCATTTCTCTCCTTATTGGTATACTACTGTCAGGTTATTATGAGACAAATAAAAAACAGTTGATTTGTTCAGTAGTCATCAGTTACGCACACACCAAGATTAAACGGAATGGCAAAATTCTCACTTAAATCACATCACGAATACGTAAAATCAACAATAAAAAGTTAAATATTTTGAACATGGTCCCCTTCTATCGAAATGGCGTCTTTTCGTGTGTATTATTGTATACTCTGTAGCTGGAAACTCAACCAGAACGCTACAAGCGAAACTTTCCCGGCTCAAGTCCATGTATTCATTTTAAAGGCATAAGTACACATAAATTAATTTAATAGACGTAAAAAAATATGAATTCACAAGTAACACAAAAGTGTCGAAGAAACAAATCTCACGGTGTGAGATTTTAATTTATGTTGGATTATCAAAGATGGCACATTTCTCGTACAGCTATGAAAAGCCTGTGCGTCATTGTAGACTATTGCATTTCTCGTGCTATCTAATTGAGAAAAAAATCTTTATTAAGATAATACATTTTTTTAATTCCAAATCATTTTGTATAATATCATTTAATCACATGCATTGCTCACTAAATGTAACTCATTATATTCTACGTTCCACATATATACATTTCCGTGCTTAAAATATATCAATGATGATTAACCTATTTAGATATTCGGTAGCGTAGCTACCAAGGAGCGGTTGGAACCATCTGCTCCAGGCGCACAAATCGTAGGAGGTGCAAGTAAAATATTTTTTTAGTGAAAAAAAAACGATAAACCATAATTTCTGGAAGGAAGGAAAAATTTTAAAAAAAATTTTTCCTACCTCTTATCCAACTGAAACTGTCTGGGAACCCGCGATCGGGTTCCAGTTTCCTGGCTATTCTATCTAGGGTGGGTACAGGCTTATTCCTTTATTTCCCTTTCCCTCATGTAGTCTATCTAGATTAACTGATTAGTCTGTAGCTATTTTGGCAGCTAATTTTGTAGGGTTTTAACGTCTAAAAATAAAATCAATAAATTTTATAATCGAAACAATTTTTTCGTGCAACCATTAATAACTACACGAATATGTCCAAAACATTTTATTTAATTTTTTTAATGCCAAACAAAGATATATCGTTGTTCGTGATAGCAGTGAGATATGGTGACAACGATCATTTTGCGTCAACGACCTATTGAAGCAGTGATTCTCAAAGTGGGAGTCGCGACACGATCGATGATCAAATGTTGATGAAAAATGTACCAAAGGTAAGTTATAATGTTTTATTGATACTAAAAATAAATCTGCTATTAACAAATATTATGAGTGTTTCAATGCAATTAAACCAAAGAAAATAACTTCCTCTGAATTCAAATTACCCCCCAATCCATGATATTTTTCTATACATACTCATTCTTCGGGGGGTTCTTGAGAAACACTGTGTTAGCGTATTTTCAAATGTCACACATGAACACTATGTAGTATGTTTAAAAAGACACTTTTTTAGTAAAAAAATATTATAAATTGAATTATTTCTTGCTAGGATTGTAGATTTTTTTCAACTATCATACCAGCTAAAGAATATTTTTCACGTTTATTAATATACAAACTATTGTTGCTTTTTAATTGTGAATAGTTTAATAGTTAACTTGTACGTACGTAAACAAAATAAAATTCACGACTTCTCTTAGGTTTCCGGTTGCATTACGAACGCTTAATTAACTTACAAAAAAACAATGGTTTTTTCAAAAGGAGTATTTAAAAGAGTCAAAAATTAGTTTGAACACTTTTTTCTGTGCTTGCGCTGATGTTATATTTTAATATTTGCATCCGATTTATTGTACCATCCTAGCAACTAGCAACCCATGAAAAATGAGCGATACAATAAAATTGGAAAACTGAATTTCGATTCAATTTGAAACTTATTAGCATAAGTCAAGAATCGTTTTAAAGGTTTTATGGCTATTTTCTTCCTTCAAAATTTCAAAATAAAATTGCCTGGAACCCTCGTTTTCGAAAATGCCTGAATGCTTAGACCCTGTCCGAGTATCGAAAAATGTATTTTTAAAATTTATTTCTAGACTTCGAGGCATGGAATTTCAATGTAAGGTGATCTCAAAGTTATTAAAGTGATTTTTTAATAAACTTTAACTTTATTATAAGCGCAAAAATGAGGGAAGATAAAAGAAAACGTAAGAAAAATCAGCCGTCCTGGATTGTGCAATTCATCCGGAGAGTTTGAACCTGGATTTCATTCGTTGCTATCGTCTGGGCCTTGATCATATGCCGATGCTAATCATTATAAAATGAAAGGAATTGTAGCATTCAGTTGTCAGCGTGAAGAGCTTCTAGGATCTAGTCTCGAGGAGATGCAGTACAAAGAGCACAACGTAGAGCGATTCAAACATTCTCGGGATATTGCGGTGCCGGTGAGGTGACGGCCTCGCTCAAGCGACCTCGTACACTTTCGCGTGTGACGTATAGAGTATACCTATTCGCCTTACCCCACCGCCATCGTTCGCACCTTTGCCTCAACGCAACTCGCCTCCTGCTCTTGTTCTTGTAAGCGACTTCTTGAGCGCTCGCTTCGGCTTCGGCAACAGCCGCAACTCGCATACGTCGCATGCCTTTCTACTTACTCGGCCGAGACAATGCTGTGCCATTCAACGAATCCAGCGATACGTTGTTACTTTGGCATTTATTTATCCACTGGACACAACCAAAACCGTATTCATACAGAGCGTTTTTTTTATAAAACAATGCACAAGAAGTCGGATACAATACTAACACAATCCTCAGTATAAAATTAGTTTGATATTTTATTCAAACACAAGTAAAATACAATATATCAACTGAGTTAATGTAAAATGCATTCAAGATTTTCTTATTCGGTCATCTTCATACAGTTTTATTTATCCTGTATACTTATTCAACTGATTTAAGTTTCTCTTTATAAATAATGAGTTTATCTCATTATAAATTGACTTTATTATGTATGTGTAAAAGCGTTAACGTAATAATACATACGAGGAAAAATAATATACGATGCATAATATTGACAGAACAATTCGTGTAGATAATATAATATTTTAATCCTGTTTTTCATGTATATAAATTTATAGAATTAGTATTACAATATTATGAAACAAATCCCCATATATATGAAACAAAATGGCACCAGTTAACAACAATGTCCAGCAGAAAAATAATGAATGTATAAAATTACAGGATCGCCGCTGTCATCGTGTAATAAATCGATGACATCCCCTATCGGAATTTGATGACCTTTTTCGCGTGGGAATTTTTTATGGGAAACAGTAAAAATACGGAAATTAATAACATATTCATTTGATTTCCTATATCAGTCAAGCAAGTTTTAAATATATACTTGGATAAACGAACGTATTTTAATAAACTTTTATCATTGTATACTTTATTGCATGCCGTTGCACACATGTGACATTTAAAAAATTTGAACTAATTCGAATCGAAGTGTCATCTGTGTTAATTATCTAATACTACGTTTTTGTGTTTAGAATGCTGTTTTACCATAAATATATTACTTTACCGACGCAATATGGATATTTCGAGAAAATTATTTTTATTTAAGACTTTTTGGAGATTTGGCGGAAAAAATTATGACAGTCGTATGATTTTAATTATATTTGCAATAAAATCCGATTTTTATGTGAAAATGAATTTACGTATTACAGTAAACTACACAATAATATCACGAAGCGAAATGTGTTGCCAGCGAGGTTAGTCGATTTCATAACATAAGGAAGTAGGTGGTATGACTGTTATAGTAACAAAAGTGCTGCCGATTTCAGGTATGACTGCCGAAGTTCTCCTCAATTTTGAAATGGCATTGCATGTATATCAAATCGAAACAGATACAATTGAGAATCGAGTACACGATCATCGAACTCGATCTGGTAAGAGGGCGACCTTGAAGGCGGTCGCGGCCGGAGGGCCAGCTGCAGTAACCAAAAGGACGTTCAGTTCATAGTGGGCTGCGGCTAACTGCCCGGGGTAGAAGGACGTAGATCAGATAATAATTTACTCAGCTGTGCCGGCGTCTACTGAATATTATATATCGCGAAAATCGAGAGAGTATTGTGGAACCGAGAGCGTGGCAAAGTATTACTTTATTTGTTGTCTATATACCTTAACAATAATATATTGTCTATCCGGTAGCCTAGAACAAGGGTCTTGAAACTACGGCCCGCGGGCCAATACCGGCACTTGGGCATCATCAATCCGATCCCCGGCCATGACCGGTATCTGGCCCGCCATAGTTTATTTTGATTACATTATAAAATGTGTAATGTAGTTTAGCGCGAGACCTAAGGAGAAACCATAAATTTTGAAAGTAAATAAGGAAATATAAATTTGGGAGACATGAGAGCTAAAACAAACGAGAAAAGGCTTGGAAGGAAATAAAATTGTATGTTGATATGATGTGCTAGCGAGGTCTTAGCCCTTGGAAGTTAGTGGAGGAGTCAGCGTGGCCTTTAGGCTAAAAAAATGGAGATCCCTGGTTTAGAAGTAAGCGTACGCGTGGGTTGATTAATATGCTAAAACCCAGTTTCATTTCAATGATTCATATTTTCGAAATGTCAATGCACCACTTTCGGAGTAGGCATGGTTAAAAAGAATAATTTTTATTTTTACAACAAATTTGTTTTAATAGTAAACATTACGTTATGAATTAATAATTGTATTTCCTGTATATTAATGAATAGAAGATTCAATTATTGTTCATTCTGCATATATATATATTATTTATTTTATACAAATATGATATTCGACTCTTGCTCGTAAGTCGACTTACTAAATGGTGGTACATGTATAGCCATAAATAATCGAGGACTGAATGTATTTAAAAATATATTATATTAGAATGTCAAAATTTTTGAATAAATAACAGTGAATGATTTGTGGCTACGAGTAGGTACGACACATACCATCCGAAACGGTTT
The DNA here is from genome assembly GCA_022683975.1 of Rhyacophila evoluta. NCBI lineage: Eukaryota > Metazoa > Arthropoda > Insecta > Trichoptera > Rhyacophilidae > Rhyacophila > Rhyacophila evoluta. The sequence goes on from JAGVSQ010014504.1 coordinate 8,527, forward strand.
AAGTACCGAGTGCTTTCTAATGTTTTATTTGCCGGACGCGACTGAAGTGGTAGCAACATAATAACAAATGGAAGTATCAAAACGGAGATACATAAGACCAATTTTAATAACGAATAACACATACCATTACCAATCTAATAGGATAGCGTAGAGTAGGTCTAGTTGACATTGAATATACAAGTAAAAAACTACCAGACAGTTGAAATTTGTTCCGTCTTGGGGCGGAAACAGAGATTAACGTATGACAAACCAAATAGTGTATTATTTTCCGTTACCTTAGTTATTTCATTGGACAAAACAACTCTCTTTAAAATATACTTCGAAACAAAACACAAATGTCAGATGGACAACGTTTTGGGACTATAAAGCAAGGCCGTGGTCTAATTCAGGTCTAATCTCATCGTTACCATACAAATAATATGTTCGAAAATGAGCTGACGTCTTAAATTTGACGCAATTTTTCATGGCAAAATTTTCAATATTTTTAAAATTAATTACTACCCGTTGTTTGACTGTGTTCCATTCCATACGATAACCTTAACGTTTTTTTGGTATTGACAAAACAAAAATGTCTACTCTGTTTTGACACAAAAGGGGCGGCAATTTTAAATATCAGCTCATTTTGGTAGGGAAGGAACCTATTTCACCAAACAATTGTGTCAAATTTACCAGTTATTCTATCAATTAATCGCAAACGTGATTCCAATAATCGTCATGTTATTACAAAAATATTATGAACCTCATCTCTATTTTATATTGTAATTAGTTTATTTATTATTAAGAAGACCTAGTTTGAGCCAGGGGCGAAAGCACTAGCAGCACTATCATGAAAATTTTTCCTTTGTTATACGTTGGAAACTTGACTCGTAAATTCGACATTAAGAGGTAAACGATACCACGAAATGGAACCGATTACAGCTTGTCGAAATTCCTAATTATTTCTATTCCATCCAGAACTGGTCACATGGAACGATGAATCAAACCAACAACAGACAAAATAGAAAAAATATCAATTAAGACCGAAGGAATAATTTTACTAATAAAAGTGCAAAGTATATAATACTAGTGGAAACAATAAAATCTTTGTTCAACCATGTATCATAATTGATATTATAAATTAGTAAAGGAGCTAAAGTCACAGGACGAAAAGACTATTCTTTGTCAGCCCTAGGCATGTTTTCCAATATGAATCCAATTAGCAATAGAGAAATCGAATGATTATTTTGTAGCCGATCATTTACTCTCTTTTGAAAATCGAACAATCGTTTTGAAATCAGTCATAAATGTGTCTGTGATTTATTGCCGATGTCGATGAAAACACCATAAGTTAGGTTATGTCACGTCGATATTAAAACTGGACGGCTTATGAAAACAGTTTTCAAAATCTTTTTCGTTCAACCTGATTAGGTATTAATCAATTAGGGATACATAAAATCATATTTATTATACTATTAATAATAACAATAAAAACAATATTCAACTTAGTTATTCTCATATGAATGACTGCAATGACTTTTTTGACGGCATCTGAAATAATTCTATAAGTACTCCCATATAACATCTATCGTATGTATTACCCTCCAATCAATATAATACTATGTCCATATGGATCCAAACAATTAGAAAATAACTTTTTCAGAAACGTTAGGTGTGGATTTTTGCATTATAAAGATACGATTTTGACAGTTTTTTTTTCATAAAACATAGAAAGGAACCCGATATAAAAATCATTCAAAAAATTTAATATAAAACAAAAAGTTTTTAACACTGAATAAAATTACTATCTTTATTACATTCTATAGCAGTCTTTATCATTACTTTTCTATGATTGTTTTAAATTATTTATTTATACTAAATAAATATTATTATTATAACCTGGCTTAAGTAATCTATATTGTCTTTAATTTGGATAGTATTATCATATCTACATAATTATCTATACTAACTAATCTAAGGTACTGAGAACGAGGAAAAATTGCTTTAAATTTGAACATATTTTGATACTCTGAATTATTTAAAACTGGTAAACTTCCATATGTGAGATCACTGTTAGCG
>JAGVSQ010014505.1:0-10581 GCA_022683975.1 Rhyacophila evoluta
AAACATTCATTATGGCACAAAGAAGCTTTTTCCTGAAAAATTAATCTTCAGTGTAGTGAAGTAAGGAAGCATGACAAAAATACAAAAGAGCTTTAGTAAAGTTATTTTTTCTTTTCTTGTGTTTATGTAAAATGTTTTTTTTCTAAGTGAGATTTCAACTGGATCATAGTATGTTAAAAACAAATAGCATCATTATTTTAGATTGTTAAGTAAAAACACTTTTAAAAAAAATTAGATTCAAAAGTATATTTGTAATATTGCCATATATATGACGTACTTGTTGACACGTGCAATTAGTATCATTATTAAATAATAAAACAGTTTTGGAAGCTTTAATAATCATATACAATATTTGTGAATTTATTTTATAGTAATACAAAGAGTATTCAGAAAATTAAAAGAAAAAATTATAAGAAGTTCTTAAACTGTTTCAAGTTTTAATAGTGGAATCATTTTAAGAATTTGAAATTATTGAAATTAATTAGTATTTTTCCACTGTATTTTGTTGACATATTAATACTTCAATTCTGAAGATGATAACTATGTTTTAATCACAATTTTTCATAAATAATGTACATTGAGTTACTTCAACCTGTCAACTTTGTAAATTTCGCGACTGGTAAAACCTTGCACAAGTGTTTTATTTTGAGTTACAATAGCGATGCTAATAATAGATGTCAAGAACCGTCTTAGTCATAAGTGTTATGAGTCGTAAAAAGTATATTCAATTTTATTGACTATTATTCCTTAAGTAACAATCACTTAGTATTATTTATTATCGTCTATGAATCGTATAGCTGGTGGTTATCAAAGTAGAGTGTTATGGACTTGAATAAATGAAAACACGTGTAAAAAAATAAGTAAATGATTGTTCTAATCTATATAAATAAAATATTAAATGTTTGTTTGTTCAAAATCTTAAATCTCCTAAAGTTATTCACTGATTGCTTTTTAATTTTGACACAACGTTGTATTTCAATACGTGCGTGTTTTTATATATATATTATTATCAACATGTCACACCTGTGTCAGGTCAAAATATGTTTCTTTTAACAGCGTCATTATTTAACTAATTAATTTTTTTGACTGATGGTGCTTGATGGAAATTGATTTTAAATTCTAAATTATTTACAACTGGTAAACTTCCATATGTGTCATTATTTTTAAACAGACTGAGCCACAGTAACGCGTGCCCTGATACGGTTAATATATATCAATAATTAATTATTGTTCATTCAATTGATTATCTATGAATTTTATATTTAATTGTTTGGCATTTTTACGATGTTATCTCTTTGCCTTCTAATCATATCAATATGTTTTTACGAAAACAAAAAAAATCACTACTTTAAATAATTATTAAATGGTTATTCGTGCAATGAATTATATTTCTACAAATTATTCATGTAATTTAATGTAATATTTCAGGTAGCTGTGTGGCTTGTGTGCGCGCTTCGAGTTCGAGCCCCACAGTTTCAGGATTAACACTTTAAATGCTGAAAAAAGCTCAGTATTGATGTTGATGTCATAGCCAGTTGTTAAATACGAGAACCCTGTCAAAAGTATAAAAAACTTCTCAGCTTATTTTTTATGGCTTACATGAACACCTGCTCACCGATCAAAGCTTATAAATATACTCATCGCTCGACTATGATATATGTACTGGCAAGTGGTTATATTATTTGCATGGATAGACATAAGTGTGACATACGCATTGAAAGAATTAAAAAAAACAAATTTAGCAGTACACTGTTTTATAGCGTCTATAATTGAATGTAGTCAAGGAAAATAATTCCAAGGCACAATCTATCGATTGCGAGAAAAACGCGATTGAAAATCTTCAGAAACCAAGTAAGATTTAGTGCGATTTTTATATTATTAAGACTTTAATATTAAATTCAAATACTTACATGGCATTAATTATTCTATATCTTTCCTGATTATTGAAAAACATACTACTCTACAAGTTATTGAAAGTTTTGTGGGTTGGAGGTATTCTGCTAATTAAAAGTTTGATCGTTTTGTGGTTGGATTTGTATTAAAATTATGTTAGTCTTAATCCATAAAACTTTGGAATTGGTTATATTTAGTGTATTTTTGTTTATAAATAAAACAATACAATACAAAAACATACACGAACATTTATTTTTTAAATATTTAAAAGTGGCATTATGATAATTATTATAATTTAGAATAGGTATGGTCAAACAATTATTTGTAATTAAGTAACGCTGTAATAAACTTAAAAGCCGAAAGCGCTTGAACCACATAGACGTTTTGTAGATATTATTGTTTGTAAATTAACGGGTTAGAAAAAACAGTGATAACTTGTTCTGGGTGTATATTTTTGATTGCGTGTCTTTGTGATATTAAAGAATTGATGTTTTCAAAGCATTAAATGCAATAAAATGAAAAAAAGTCAATTTGTGGCATTGACATCTTCTGGTTTTTTTTATATACCATGTTCGCTCCAAGCGTGGAGCATATGGATCTACACAGTGTGAAGATATCCACTCTGAAAGAGGAGTATATGGGTCTCCGCAATATGAACAGATTATCATTTACGAGAATTGTTCGTCAGACAATCACTCAACCCAATGAGTATGTATTCCTGCATTTTCAGATTTTTAAAATCCGACAGATGGGGAATCGAGCCCGAACTCCCCGAATTACTGGGCGCGCACGCTACCAACTACGCTACCAAGGAGACCGGGTAATTCTCCTTAACTACGCCCAATTTTAGTTACACGTCAATTAAGCAGCAATATTATTAATCCACTCTGTAGATTCAACGTTTGCTCGGTGCTTATTGGATATTATGGCTTCTCCGATAGCTGAGAGAAGGCGTAGGCGCCTTGGAGTCCGGAGATTGCAGTTCGAATCCTACATATGAAGGATTTACAAAATATACATAGCATATGCAAGAATAAACGTCTAATAGAATGATAAATTGGCCGGCAGCCAATTTACGAAAACAATCCTGTTATAAATGCGTCATGACAATTCATATACATCATATTTGGAGTATATACTCCATATAAAGTAAAAAATACATATAATAAAATACGTTTAATGTTTCGTTTTATTAACATATTTTCATTACTATAATTGCAAGTATTATAGAGTTTCATTAATACTTATGATGGCTATAGTAGCAAAAGCTTTCAAAGTAAACTTAAAAATACATATAAAAGCTCTAGAAAAATATTTCGTTATTAGCTCTCATTACAACGCAAGTAGGTAGTACGTATCTTTTGAAATGGCTTGCGTGTTTCGTTAAAACATTTTCAGTGTTTGGCAAAAAAGCTTACCCACCTGAAAAGTATTTCGCACGAAAAATCATGAGATGATATTTTTAAGTCTGAATTTTGCCTCTGTATACATGGGAATTTGATTACTGCAATATGTTTCTAAAACTCATCACGTATTATATGGCAAAGTTGCTAAGTAATTAGATAATAAATGTTACATTAAATGAGATATATTTTGATGTTAAAATCAACATCATTATCTCATTAGTCATCATTGTAATTGTCAAATATCTGCATGAAGGTAGCGAGTGATTCGTTATAATCAACGACATGACCACGGAATGGTTTGGTGTCTCCAATGGAGTCAGACATGGTTGTGTCCTTGCTCCGTTCTTATTTATCGTACTCTTATGAAAATCAGTACCAACAGACCGAGGAATAGCTGTTAACACTATGGCAAAACTTTACGACCTTGAATACGTAGATGATGCTGTCGAATTGGAAAACTTCGTCGGGGCTTTTCAGGAAATAATCGACAGGCTACACAAAAATTTGTCTCGCATTGGTTAAAAAATTAATGTTAAAACAACATCCACCTGAAACTCACTCTAATTCAAGTGGAAGACGTCAATAAAATCAAGCAATTTCGTTCAATAAATATAATCATTGCCCTCCGTATTTCCATCACTACTGAAGGGCTAGTGATATTATTCTAATAGCAGATGTTTTTGAGTATGCAGGAAGTTATCGCAAGTCGTATCAATATCAAAATCAAAATCAGAGTGGTATAAATTTCTGTTGCACGAAAACCTTAGATGGTTTTTACAAAATGAATCATTTGTAGCTATCTCTTCAAAGACAAAAACCCACATTAATTCATGAAAAAAATGAAAAAACTTGTATTCATAATGCAAACTTAGAAAACATGTTTATGTATTATTTTTTCACTAAGTTTTTGATGTTAATCTTAGACTTGTTAACGAGTAATGGGATTGTAACGTCCCTCGGGCGTTGACGAGCGAAATGAACAAAGGGCTTTACAAAAAGAGTTAACTTCTAATGAAATTACAGAGGTTAAACAATCAAATTAAATTCTATAGATTTAGTTAGACTTAATTATAACAATTCATCCATTACAAAGTGATGTTTAATTAGAAAATGCTTAAACAATATTTTTTTATATTCATCATTATAATCCGGGTTATTGTTCTGACATTCTGGAATGGGTATCATTCACCAGATGTACTCGGTAGAATTAAGGGATGCTGGCATGAATTTGGAGAATACAAGATGGCTGATAGAGATTTATGAAGAGACGCCATGCAGCACCCATATGCTCTACGTAGCGTGTGGACATCCTAATCAACCCAATAGCTAGATGCCTATTTTTTTTTAAATCTGACAGATGGGGAATCGAATCCGCATTTTCCGGATTGCTAGGCGCGTACGCTATCAAATACGCTACCGAGGAAATAGCTAAAATCAAAACCAATTAGGTTGTACATTATATACATCATATTATATTTCTCATTAATAATTATTATACAAAAAAATGGACGATTTAGGGCTAGAAATCATTTATAGTATATTTTAAATATAAAAAAACAATTTCCCTTTATAATCACTATCATAAACATCACCGCAAACACAAACAACGTACAGCTCAGCAAATAACCGAATGAATATAATAAAATTAATTTAATATGTATCTTAGTATGTATTTGAGTACGGTCGTGTACTTCTAACGTTATAAAATATACGGGTATACGAGAAAGAGAGAAATTGTATTTAGAGGGGGACAACAATCTCCAAACGTTTTTTCAGGGCCATTTAAAAAAAAATAAAACAGTCAAAACGTGAATGATTTGATTTATATACAAATGTATAATAAAGAAGATAAATACAATATAAACTAAAGTAATTCATTTGTTTTTAGGGATATTGTTGAGAGTGAATTTGTCGTAGATCTTTCCCTTCGTAGCTCTCTACGAGTCAACCTCGACACTACAATATACACTCGAAATTTGTTTATATAATATATGCAGATTAACTTAAATGAAGAATATTGTTCATGGTATTAATTATTATATTAATTACAACATGGGCGTGTTGTTGATAGCCTAAGTTTAAAACCGAGTTGGTTATTCGACATTTGTTCTACAATATATTCGATGTCAGCAAAGCACTGGGATCTAGTTGACGAAGTGAGCTTAAACAAGCGAGCTTTGATTAAAGTTTCCTCGCAAATTTGCGTGCTTTAATTCCAGTAAATCACCCTTTGTAGTGCAATTTGAGTAAGTAACATACAGAATGAAATATTTAACACAAAATAATTAGACATTCATAAAATTCTTAGTATCTATTGCATCTATAAAAAATGTATAATGTTATCTCTTCATTTTTATATGATCCAAATTAAAATGAGTTTGAATTCCATAGCTACTGGATTTAAAAAATCCAAATAAGAATGAACGAATGCCAAATAACTAAAAATCCAACTGACTTTATTCTAGTTTTGAGATATTTGAAGAAACATAGAATTCGATACGTACAAGTTTTTCAATATGCCATTACTTTAGAACGAAAAGGAGGGTTTCCTTCACGCATATATAAATGTTACGCTAGTAGCGTAGACTAGGTAGTTAGCGTTTACGTCCAGCAATTCGGAGAATGTCGGAATTTTAACAATCCAAAAATTCAGGACTGGATGCCCATCGGGTTGGGCAATTGTTTGACAAACAATTCTCCTGGACAATAAACTATCAAGACGTCTTCACATTGCGGAGATCCATATACTCCACTTTCGGAGTGGATATCATCACACTGTGTAGATCCATATGCTTTCCAATTTACTTTGGGAGCGAACATGGTATAAGAAGAAGAAATACATAAATATTTAAATTTCATTCAAAAAAGTTTGCACATATATCGTCGTTGTTAAGGAAATAGTCACTTAATAAAATTATTTCCAAAATCGATTTATTTCTTAAAATTAACTAATATGTCGAATATGCATATGTTAAAATTATAGTTTACTGCAATATATGTCTTATACACACGAAATAACTTTTAAATGCGATTATCTCCGCAAAGTGTTTTTTGTGAGTTAATGGCTATTTTCTTAACAACGATGATATGCTCAATCGCAAAATAACATAGATTATAAATAGAGCCTCCTTCCTTGCGACCAATAAGCCTGCACGCTAACATGACGACCAGCGAGAGGATTATATATTTGTTTAATGTTACTATCATATAGTCAATTTTCATGTGACATTTTTAAAGCCAAATAGAATAGAATTATATGTATACCTTGATTTACTTAAAAATATATAATTTGTAATCTTATCTACGTGTCAAAAGCACATTGCTTTCTTGCATTACTTGTATTATTTATAATTATTAAATAAATGAGATCAATAATTAATTATTCATCTCAGCTGCAACTAAATGTTGTTTATTAAGCCACATTCGGATGATTTACAGTAGAATAGCCTCACTCCATACCATCCTAATTCTTAGGACATAAATCAACACACCGATATAAATTTTGTAGGTCGCATAATTTATTTATATCCAGTGCGAGGAACTGAACCAGAATTTGAAGAACCCGGTACTTATTTTAGGACTGGAATCGGAAAATAAACCTTTCAACTTTCTGCGGCTCTAAAATTATGATGCGCTCAAAAGGATTGATTTGATTTAATATTATATTATTTGACAGCTTGTTGATAACACAGTACGTGTTTTTAGAATAAAGGATTATTATTTTTAAATAGTGTTTTGTAAAATGTTCTTTGCCGACCGGTTCTCGGCGTCCTGGAAGGTCGCTAAATACCACTAAATATGCGCCCCGTCATTACACCTAGTCTTAATCAGGCGTATCCCGGAGCACTGATATCGACAAGTTATCTACTTCATTTGATGGAAATGTCCAAGGAGTAAATATAAATTACATATGACTCAAGTGTGCTGAAGTAAAAATAAATATAATGAGAAATAGATACTTGTTTCGTCAACCGATAGAGTTGATTCATCACCAAGCTCGCCATATGACGCCGCAAGCTTGCAAGAAGGTAATAAAAGTTGCCAGTGGCCCGATGGGTCCAACAGCTGGTTGGACCGACTCGAGTAATTCTGCGATCTACGCTAAATACCATCTTTAGTCTGTGGAATGTATTTGGTGAACTTGGGAAGACACAAGAATACTGGTGGGCGACAAAGATTCTTGAAGGTGGTATGTGATGTCCATGTGCTTCACTTAGACAGCAGATATGAAAGAAAAAGAAGATTTTGCCAAATGCTGATGAAACGATGTCATATTTAGTGGTTTAAATAGAAAAAAATTAATTCTAAAATATTCGGTATAATTTGTTTTTATGTTAATTCAAAACAACACAGTGTATGCGTTTCTATTGGTTTCGTTTCGTATGATAACGTTATTGGTTGCATTAATATACATGTATTCAATATTCAGGTCATGTTTAGGAAGAAGTAGGGCTATATCGTGAGATTTTCATATCTTTTATTGTGATCGAACTTTGAAACAACTAAAAACTCCCGGCACTGTTTTGGGACGATTTTTTTCGGCAACAGTTGTATCTTATCACAAACTAGAGAAAAGAACAAAAATTCTCTGAAAGCCACAACGTTGTATCATAACGTTACTCGGTTGGTTCAAGAGGATGGATAAAGCTGTATTTGACCAAGTTGGTAAAAGCGAAACCAGTTTTCTAACCAACTTCTCATTACGTATGCGATTAAATTAGTTTAGATAGATTACATTTGTAGAAATCCATTTTACAACGATCGAATAAATGTGTTAAATTACAACTGAATGTAGTTAAACAGAATACGTCCAAGCCACATAGTAACAAACAAGAGAAAAACGCCATTGAAAATTTAAAGAAACAAATCAACATTTAGTTTAAAGTGTATATTGTTAAGACTGTAATATGAAATATAAATACCTACATTGCATATACTACACCTTTCCTGATTATTATATTGTTAACAGATTTACTATTTTATAAGTTATTGAATATTTTGTGGGTGCTAATTTAAATTTTGGCCGTTTTTTGCTTGGATTTTTATTAATATTATATTAGTCTTTTTCCATAAAACCTTGATATTGGTTAAATTCATTGTATTTTTTGTTTATAAAGAAAACAATATATGGATACAATAAAATTCAATAATTAATACGTACATTTATTGAAAAAACATGTGAAAGTGGCCTAATACTTATAATTTAGAATAGTTGTGGTCAAATCATCTAATATTTTAACTTCAAAGCCGAAAACCACATGGACGTTTTGTAGATATTGTTTTTTGTAAATTGCGATGCGATTACCTCTTCTGGGTGTATATTTCTGATTAGGTGTCTTTGTCATGTTAAAGTATTGATGTTTTCAAAGCATTATATGCAATAAAATGAAAAATGTCAGTTTGTGGCTTGAACGTCTTTACTTAACTGCATCCACATGTGTGTTATGTTTGAATTCTACGAGAATATATTTATATATATGTTTTAGAATTTGGATGCAAATAGACTTGGCTGGCTTGTAGATTAAGCCATCGATATTATTTGACGAAAGGATTATTATCAGACACGTAAGTTCAATTTAGTTTTAGTCTTCGATATAAAAATATTTTTAGATGCATAACATTGCGTTGGTATTTTTTACAACATACAATTCGCAATAAAAAATGTCTACGCGACTAACGTTGCTAATTAATTTCCTTGGCAATTATATTATGAGTCATCATAAATTATATTTCGTCATATGAAAGTCAACAATCTTTATCGTAACATATAGTTTAGCTCTCAGTTTATTTTTTATATTTTCAAATGCATGAAATTTGAATGAAGATTTTTTTGTTACGACATCGTCCCGCACAAGCTTGTATTAATAGACAATGATAGTAAATATTTTGATTCTATTCTGTTCAGCTCACGTTTGCATATCAGATTTTATTTAAAGCAGAAGTGGTTGTAAACCTTTTGGTAAACGCGGCACACCCTAGATAAATATAAAATAAATCAATCTTCTATAATATATTCAAAATTAAGTGAGCAGTATAATGTTATTTTTAATCAATATTATAAAACAATGGCCAGATGTGGAATGGAGTGAGTTGAGAGGGGCTTAAGGGAGCTCCTTGTTAAGTTATACTTGGACCGGTGAGCTCTTTGTTAAATTATGAAAAAACACTCTTACATCAAGATTCAGTATTTAAATACAACTTCTGTGTCTTATTTTAAAGTATTGTATTCCATGTACCATATTTAATCCCATGGTAGAGCATATGGATCTACACAAGTGAGAAGATATTCACTTCGAAAGTGGATTCCGCAATGTGAAGACGTCTTGACAGATTATGTTTCGCGAGAATTGTTTATCAGACAATTGTTCAACCCAATGGGCGTCCAGTCCCGCATTTTTGTATTTAAAAAATCCGACAGATGTGGGAGTTGAACCCGCATTCCCCGGATTGGTAGGTGTCCGCGCTAACGAGATTGAAGTATTGTAATTTTTGGTTATTTTTGTTTGTAGTATGATTCACTTTTTTGCCTTATTTCGGATGTTGTATAAAAAAAACTCGTTGATTTTTAATTTAAAGTTATTGTATAAGATTTATAAAAAAATCCATCTTTTTCTCCGGACACTGCAAACTAATTATTAATAACTTTAGAACTGAGCAAGGCCCTTGTAAATATATTGCCAGCCCATCCTGATAATGGCATTTATTAGTTGTCTTCCGATGGGTAGCGAACAATCATGAGAATACACAGTTTTAGATAAGAGATTATATATAATATTTTAGCATGTCTGTTCAGAAGAATACGTATAATATATATGTATTTAATATTTACAACGTTCATTTTTCACGAAGTTAAGTTACCAGTCAATCTCTAAACAAATTGGGCATCCATACTTTCAAATATATATTGAAACTAATTCGATCCTTCAACCAACGATGTCGTTTGACTCTACGCGTTTCCACTTGGCGTAAACATAGAATTATTGCAAACACAAACAGTTACGAAAATTCTAACAGACGAAAAATAGATTTAACTTGTATTGTTTTAACGATCAAACTAAAATAAATCCCACAACCAATAATATACCTACGAAAAGAACACTACATAATAGTGACAGATTTATTTTGCTTTGGATTGAATGAATTATTAATGTGATTGAGTTGAATTAGAACTACATGTTATAATAGATACATTTGTAATTGGAGCACTATTGTGAAATTTGTAGATGTTAATAAATTCTAAATTATTTAAAACTGGTAAACTTCCATATGTGAGATCACTGTT
>JAGVSQ010014507.1:0-10581 GCA_022683975.1 Rhyacophila evoluta
TATTTCAAAACTCACTTTTTTACTTTAACGTCTTTTGCCAGTAATACGACAATATTATATTTCATTGTGTTTTGCTTTGTTCTTTCATAAAACAGGTGTCCTTTAAATACATCATGTGTTGATTTCAGTAACGATTTGAAAACAGCTGTATCAAAAAATCAATATAATTACAAGAAATAGTTTAATAAAAATATTTTTTTTCAATTGTTGAAGACTTAAAGATGGACACACCTGAAATACAAATGCATCAAAGATTTTTCGATGACGTACAAATGTGTCAACATAAATTAATCGAGCATGCATTTCGCTCACTTATCGTGTTTATATAATGATAAAAATAGTAGAAAAAATATATATCTTGCATGCAAAAGCGTGGCAATTGTGAACAGACTAAAGACATTTTGATTTTGTGTTTGACACATGTCAAAATTTTCGCTCGCTTATTGGCTCGTGAGTTTGTACAATTATTGGAATAGAAATGACCTAATATTTATATCATTTGATAATATTTCATTGTCCTGGTGTCCGATTGTTGAGTACGCGTGCTTCTTTGCCAGGTGCTACAGATTTGAATCCCGCAACATTAAAAAATATGTAATCGAAAATATAGAACTAGGCATTAAACAATTGATTGATTGAAAATAATATCTTGTGAATAATAATTGGCCGAGACACTTTTTGGAGATTGATATAATAAATACTCAACTTTAAATAATAATAAATAATGATCCAATGTAGTGATTTAGCCAGTTTATTCTTAATGTTTTAATTAGCTCACTTTCCGCCGAATAGTTCTTTACTACGTACATAATACCTGGTAAATAGACTTATAAATTATCAATAGTCAGTCGTTTAACGTTTTTGTTTAGTTATGCTGGAAGCCAATTAAGAATAAATTATTAAACAATAGCCATATTAAGCGGATCGTTCTTTTGCTTGGTTCGGTTTTGTGCTATATTGGATATCAAAGAAGGAAGAAGGCAATTGCAAAGATCAATATACTCCACTTTCGTAGAGGATATCTTCACACGGTGTAGATCCATATGCTCCACTTTGGGAGTGTACATGGTATACAAAAAATACAATTTAATATACGCTATATAAAAAGGTGTAAGCCGTAAATGCCGAATTGGCATTTAAATTTGGTTTATGATTTGAAAAAAAGGCTGTTGAAAATTGTTACCGGGAGAAAGGATTTCCATCATCAATTTTATTGGTTTTTCTTAAATGACTTATTAAATAAATATCAAATTGGATAAATAAAGCAGCAGTTTTGGTATTGGGTATATATATTTAGACTTTCGACAATATCATTAGCCCTTTTCTTTCGGCAGTCGATGTTAATTAAATGTTTGGAAAATAAAAAAAAAATTAAAATATTTATTTTGCATATTTATAGATCTTCAAAATCAAGTCTCTGCTCTTGGTGCTGGCTGTTGGTATCATATATCACGGTATTGTGTGGAAACTATCTACCGCGCCATATGAGGATTAGATCCATAATTTACAAATTTTATGTTACAATAAAATTTAATATTCAATTTATTAGATTATTTTTTATGGTGTTGATTCTGCCATCTATTTTTGAATAGCTTCCAAAATTTTTAAAATTACAGATATCTACTTTATCTTTAAATCGTTCAATGACAGGACGCAAAGAGTGACTTCACAATTTCTACATAACCTCAAAGGTGTTCGCCGAATTTAGTGTTGTTTCTGCTCATTTTTTGAAGGTAAATTATCAAATATATTCCTTAAAACTGCCTTTCTACGTTAGAAAATAAATTTACAGCTTATCTGCAACATTCAGAAGTGATAAATTTGGATATATTAGTAGTAATATCGTCTATTATGATTTTGTGAAATGTTTTCAACCGCTTTTTACCAGTCATCTTGTGATCGGAATTTAAAAACCTTTTCTATTTGTACGTTCGAAAGTGAAACAATTATATCAAACGAATGTAGTTGAATTTGTTGGATTCCGTGCATATATTGTAATCTAATTGTTTTGTTGTTACAGAATTTGTTGAATTTTTCGATTCAATTTCTTGTGTGCCGTTAATTGTATCAAATTTACATTCCAAGTGTTTTATTTCACTACTTAACCGGCGAAATGCATTATCAGCGAAATACATTAGAACCTCAATATAACGGACGTAAATTAGTAAAAGTGTAAACATTGGAAAACAGTTGGAAGAATTTGCTTGTTCACCAAGATGCGGACATAGATTTAGAAGTCCCTTATTTCTTTAGGAAAATACTTCATAATGCCGGAGAAGAAGTAGGTAGCTAAAGAAAGTTGTTTAGAAGTACATGAAGGTGACCCTGGGTATAACATAATGATTGAAAGTGAAATAGAAGATGGAGCATTGGCGTAGCTACCCAGGAGCGGTTAGAGCAGTTGCTCCAAGTGCACGAATCATGGGGGGATGCAAGTGAAAATTTTAATAAACGTGAGAGCTAAAAAAAAACCAAAAATTGTAGGAGGAGGAACGATTTTATTTGCTCCAGGGTGCTGAATATGTAATATCGATGGCTCAACTAGCTAGCAAACTCCAATTGTGTAAAATGTTCAAGAGCAACAAAAAACTTTGGCGAATGTGTATGTTACTGCATAAGGTTGGGTAGCGTGAGCAGATGATTTTACATATCACAATTTTTTTGTGCGTTCTGTGTGGTTAAAAAATTAAAGCTGAATAAAATGGCATCAAAATCGGTTTTTAAACATGGGTGGAGTTAGCTGGTTTGCAGGTTAAGCCATCAATATGTAGTTACGCCAATAAAATGAAAGGATGGTCTTGGAAAATGAGGAAGGATGTAAAGATTGGGAGGAAAAAGTATCTACAAGCCTAAAGCAAATTTATCGGTGATAAGATCGCATCTTGATAATCTAACGTGTTGACTATTAGGTGTTGTATGTCAGATCACGAAATTCCACTATATTTTAATATAACAGACTTTTGGCTTCAACAGACATCCCCTCATCCGCATTAGCCTGTTATATAGAGGTTCTACTGTAGTAAGCATAAGTATCTAATAAATTATTCAATGGTACATTTGTCAATCATGTAAAGATTTGTCTAAAAATGACGGCCTACTTTATATATAGATTTCAAACAAAACATTTACTTTCATTGTATAAAGCCAGTTCACTCAATCCAAAAAGTTTAATATCAGCAAAATATTAATATGCACGTACACAGCATTTTTTTCTAATACAATGAATTTTTGTATCGAAGTTGTTTTTGAAAGTGCAATTGTTTCATTAGAAAGACTGGTGTGGATCTATTGTAGTCGTTCACTATTACCATTTGTAATTAATCTTGTCTAAATGTTTGTTTACTCTGGTAATGTAGAAGTTAAATGTGTGCGCCTCGAAATCCGGAGAATGTGGGTTCGATTCCCACATCTGTTAGATTTTTAAAAGTCTGAAAGTGCAAGGCTGGATGCCCATTGGGTTGAGCAGTTGTCTGACAACTAATTTTCATGAAATATAATCTGTCCAGACACGTCTTCATACTGTGTAGATACATATACTCCACTTTTACAGCAGACATCTTCACATTGTGTAGATTCATATGCTTCACTTTCGAATTGGACGTGGTACAAAAAAAATTGATCTTAGTTGCGTTTTAGGGTTTTATTTGCAATATTTTATTCCTTTGAATGCCTAACAATGATATACTGTTTTTCATGATATCTGCGAGAGATGCTAACGTTGATCATTTTGTATGTGTGTAACTTTTTATAAATATTACGCACAGTGACCATAAAAAGTAGTATATAAGTAATAATAGTGTTTTTATAAATGAAAATCAACTAAAATATAAATGGTTCTTTGTGCTCAATTCCTCACTTTGATTCTAAGATTATTAAAAACATTATAGCAGTCAAAAGGTTAAAGGATACATATAAAATGTAACATGGAAATCTAATGTTAAAATTTGTGTACGCAGATCACACCTATCAACATGGCTATGCTTGCTGGACCCCAACAAGCCTCGATGACGTCCGCGAACGAATCGGACTGGATGAACGAGGAGCTCAGCACCGGAACGTCCATCATGGCCGTTGAATTCAAAGACGGCGTCATCATCGGAGCTGACTCCCGAACCACCACTGGGGTGTACATCGCCAACAGAGTCACGGACAAACTTACTCGAGTCACAGATAATATTTACTGTTGTAGATCTGGATCTGCTGCTGATACCCAGGCAGTAGCAGACATCGTATCATACCACTTAGGTAAGGGGAAATAAAAAAAACTTCTTCATGTCAAACGTTTATTTTTGAATTATACATTTTTAGATCTTTATAGATTACAGTCATAACACGGTGGTCATATGGTTCCACAAAAATGTCGTATAGTACAAATCTGTATTATACGAGGTTAGAAGTTCATACAATATTAAGGTGTCAGTTCCAAAAGAATATAGATATTTATTTAAAATATATATCATGCATCATAACTCACTTTCAATCCTATTTATTCGACTCCTTTTAAATATGTTTGCACAATTTCAGCTTACATCTTTTATAAAGTATGTATTATTCTATAATATTCAAGGAACATGAAATCAGTATTACAGAGGAAATTGTTATAATAATAAAAAAATTACTTGCAAAATGATAATGCAGTTCTGACAAAATCTATGTAATTTGATACGTTTCGATTTCCTATCTTAAACGAACAAAATGTATCTATTCTTGGTAGTTGCATCATCACCCAGATGTTTTTACCATTTTTTCACTAGGTATACAGTTTTCAGACGATAGTTTCTGGCACTACTAGTTAAAGGGAATGCCGATTATCAAGTCAGTCTGTCTTCAAACTCGGTGACTCGTATGTCGAAAGTGTAGGATTTTGTGAATTAAATTATATTTTACGACATAAAATCAATTTCCATCAAGCACCATCAGTCGAAAATATTAATTATATAAAATCATTGGTGAATATTTTTTGGATCTGACTTAACATGAAAAAATCTTTCAGTCCAGTTTCAGTTTCATGTTAAATGATTTCCACTGTAATAATAAACTTCTAATAGGCGTATATTGATATATTGATTAAGAAAAAAAAAAATAGACTGCACTAGCTTGCAATCAGTGCTTTCAAAACTGCCAAATCTTTGTCAAACTTTCAAATCTGGGAAACTACCGGCCACAGCTTAGTAATATCTTATTTTTCTTCAGGTTTCCACCAGATTGAATTGGGAGAGATGCCTCTAGTAGCAACAGGTGCCGCAATCTTCCGCGAACTGTGCTACAACTACCGTGATTCTCTCACGGCTGGAATCCTAGTCGCCGGATATGATAAACGTCTAGGAGGTACGTAATATTATTCTTCAGTTTTATTCTTATTTGGCAATCAATTATGCACCAAATAAATTGCTGGATTATAGGATCCTGTAAGTTTAACAAATACCGTCTGCGAGATATTGATGTTGTCTCAACTATTCGACTTTGGCCCAATGTCTTTTGTGAAGCATCACCATAGGCTTCATCAGAATAAGAATCGTGGTACTAGAAATTTTATTTTCTGATAATCTTGACACTTAAGAGCAGTAGTCGCCAACCAGTGGTCCTCAAGAAATTTAATTATTGTCTTATATTTATTAACTCTTACTGACCTGTGATGGATAATGAGTTACAGTACATATTTCTTATTTTATTTCTCCAAATATACTGATTGCTAGGTCTTCATACGTTATATTTTATATTCCTTTTAAAAATGCTTGGGAGTCCTGTGAAGCTTAAGTGATTTTTTTTCTATTCAACTAGGTCAAGTGTACTGTGTCCCGATCGGAGGAATGTGTCGCCGTCAAGCCTACTCCATTGGCGGCTCCGGATCTAGCTATGTGTACGGCTACGCCGACGCCCATTTCAAAGAAAACATGGAGAAGGAAGACGCCGTGGAATTTGTCACCAAGACTCTCGCTTTGGCCATGTCCCGCGACGGTTCATCAGGAGGTGTCGTTCGGTTGGGAGTCATTACTAAAGACGGCGTCGAACGCAGAGTAATCCTCGGAAATGAATTGCCTAAATTCTACGAGGGTTAGATTTAATAATTAATAATATGGTGTTTTTTTGTAATATTATCATGCTGAATTTGTGTAATTTAAGCATTTATTATCAAATTATTGTAATTTGTAACACAATTCAGTTATTATAAATTGTAACCAGGCTCACTTCATTATATTGAAGAGTTAACATGTTCAAATGCTGGGTTTTATTTCAATAATTATTTTCTACTATTAATGTCTGCTATAAATGTTTAGAGATATCTGCAATGACAGATTGTTTTTCCTGAAGATTGGCTGTTCAAAATCAAATTTCTCATCCTATCTTGGTTCTAGTCTTGCTGCTTAAAATGTTTGTGCAACTGCGAGGCTTAAGCTGGTAGTTTTCTGTGCTGAATCACTTGCACTTACTATCTTGGCCACCGAGGTAACAAATTAAAATAAATATTGATTCATTAATATAAGTAACTATATAAATCTGTCAACAGTAACTGTCAAATATCAACTGGCTTTAAATTGGTAAAGATTCTACACAGTTGCTTAAAACTCTATAAGCTTATTTATAGCTAAGTGTTTATAAATATTATTTGCAAAATAAACGTTTTAAATCACATGAATTTAGCATATAAAAAATCTATATTAATGAAGTTGTTTTGATACTAAAAGAATAATTAATCTTCCATAAGTTTTTAATTTTGCCACAATGGAGTGGTTATTTCTTATTCTAAACCATATTTTTTTTTATTTCCATGTTTAACAGTATGTAGCAGACGTTGCTGAAAATTTGTTGGTACATTACATAGTAAATAAATAAATAATATAAAAATAAAACCAAATTTGTTGTTTTTTTTTTAGACTATTTTATTGAAAACATTTCAATATATATACCACACATCATGGTAATTGTTGACATTTTGTATTACATTATTTCATTAATAATTACACTATTTGTACAATAAAATTATTAGTAAATATATGCTAATTCAGCTTAAAGTTTAAACTACGAGAGTTTTAAGTTGATTTTAAATAATAGGAAAAAAATGCTACATTAGCAGCTATACTTGAGAATGTATTCAGAAGATTTTGGTGGAAACGTAAAGGAATTTTTATAAAGGGGGAGAACCAGTCATCAAGGTTTAGTTCATGACATAATAATCGAAGATCTCGAAGATTTCCTGAGAAGAATACAAGGACTCACTTGCAGAAAAGTAGGTTTAAAATGAAAATAGATTAAAAAACTAACAGTCGGACAGCACAACATAGGAGAGTTTGTTGGGTATCCATCCTTTATGGTTCACTAAGCGTAAATTATAGTCTTCTAACATGAAACACTACCAATCATTCCCAGTTCTTCCATTGTGGCCAAGTCTCTGAGAAGCATTTGAATGGTTTGCTTGGTCCTGGGGTAGAATTCTGCTGTCTCATCGTCTTCCAGAGATGGGTCTTGGGATTCCAATTCTGAGGAAAAAAGAAAATCTTAACCACATTCAGTGTCAAGCGAACACTTTATTAAAGATGGAACTATAATCAGTTTGAGGTGAGTCACTTTGACTTCATGCTTGTTGACATTAGTTACTAGCTTATCTATTGTAACGTGCACAATATTTAAGAGACTCAACCTGTTAATGTATTTAGACAGCATATGTGACATATTTATTGAAATCTTAAGTGTAAACATTCATTAACGTAGACAAGTCAAGGTTAAATAATCAGGTTGGCCATTGCTTTCTTTCAATAGGTATAATGGAACAATTTTAATCCCAAAACTTAAGACACAAAAATAGTTTGGAATGTAATATGTTACCAGCAATCTGCGCCTCGATAGAATCCAGACGGGCATCTAGAAGTAGTTGAGTTCTTTCCACATGCTGGTACAGTCGCATTCGACATTCCGAGGGATCAATGGCAGCTTCAGGTTGAGGCGCTGAATCTGAAATACCAATTATTCTTTATTGTTTGTATAAAAGTATCTACATTTTAACTTAGATCAAATTTAAGATTGTCTTGATCAAATGAATGATACAATATTATTTTGCTTTCCTCTTCTTATTCCCATAATTATTATGGGAGTATATTGTGGCACAATAAACATTGAAATTATATATAAACTGTGTGCTTCCAATTACACACCAATATCTTGTTAATTGACAGAAATTAGTTCCACCAAGCAAACTTAAACCAAAATAATTTACCCAAATTTTGAAGTAAAAGAACAAATCATTGGTTCTAATCTTTGCATCCAGTTTGATTAATTTTTAATGCAAATTATATGAAAATATAAGTCATAAAACTTACTCTGCACTGATTTAGCCAGTGTTTCAAGCTCCGAATTAGTAATGGGAAGATGAATAGGAGTTCCACCAGGACTAAGCAGTAAGTTTGCCAATATAGCCGTGGCTGACGCCTGACTGACCACTCCGTCTGCTCCGACTTTGTTCATCAGCTCCAAATCATCTTTGGTAGTGACAATTGTCTCTTCAGCCACAGGCGGAAGATGCATATCGACTTGATCGCCATTTGGTTGCACCACCTGCATCTCCATACATTCTTCGATGGGTATTTCACTAGTGGACAGTTCGATTTCATTATCACATTTTGGTATACCGTCATCCATCGATGAATCATTCACATCGTCTTGTAAATTGATCCCATTCTGTGACATGTCCTCGATTTTTACTTCATCGATTGTTATTTCATGCACACTTTGGGTATCTTCTTCCTGAAGTTTGGCAGCTTCTTCTTTAATTTTCATCAAGGGTTTTTTGTTCTCTTTAATGTCATGTTCTGATTTTAGCTCATTCATAACAAGTGTGTTGTCTTCCCATGGTTTTGACCAAAGATATAATTTTGGATGGTCCTTTTTCCTAAAAACATAAAATTTTGATTAAAATTCTTTTTTTTTCTTTTTACAATAGATGGCAGTTGTACAAGAATTAAGTGAATTTAATAACCATTATGTTCTGCCTTAATAAGAATATTTGAATAAAGTCAAATACTCACTCAGCAACATCCATTTTACAACGCAACGCATGCAATAGGCCCTGCAGTTGTAGTAGGTTACCAGATAGCTCGTGGCTCTTCTTGAGGAGTGGTACATATCGGGGTGGGGAGGCGCCATTAGGCGGAGGGATGATGCGGGGTAGAGTGCCTTCGTAGAGCCATTCCTGATCGTTAAGGTATCGTTGAGACTTTCGACCACGCAAGGGATTCTGGCAAATGCGGCATACATATTTCTCCGGCACCTGTGGATTAATAAAATCCGTGAAATGTTAAATGACGATGTCTTGAAGTGTTAGCTCATTGAATGAGTGGTAATATTAAATAATTTGATTTGATAAGGTTTGAAAGCAAACTGACCTGTGACTCTTTTTCTATATTGTAGCAGATACCATGTTGCCAGCAAAGACACAGCTCACATTGTAGCATAAGACCATCTTCCTCACCATATCTAAAAAATAAACAAGGAATTTCATAAAATTGTTATAAGTGGTATATATTTAATGTTCCAGGCCATTTTTTTTTGGCTGTCATTTTTAATTCACATTTCACAGTCATAGAGGGTGGTAGATAACAATGGGACATCTAATGACGTGTTGAAATTATTATAATAATCGTTCAATTTCTGATAAGTGTCGAAGCGCATTTCGACTTGGCTGGCTTTGTTAATATACAGAACAGCCACTATTGCGGCACTGAATATCTTTAATTGATACACTAACAACCATTACACATTACTTAGAGTGACTGTATGGTGTACTATTTCGGCCGGCGGCATAATTGGGCCATATTTCTTTGAGGTTGCTAGAACAATGCTGTAACAGTTATTTGTAACTTTCTTGCTCCCGAATTGGATCAATTGGGACTATAGCACTTGTGGTTCTTTCTAACAAGACGGTGTCACATGACACACAGCTGGTAGTAGGATGCAAGTTTTGGCACACACACACATATCGGCCTTTAACATAAAACGCACCTGATATAATAAAATATGGAATTTGAACAACCTGGAATATAGGTGAATTCAGTTTAAATCAAATACCAGTTGTTTAGCACATGTTCATGTTCATTCCCAGCAAACAAAGATTCTTTTGTCATCAGTGAATGCCATTGGACGAAAATAGTTCACAAGTGACCTATAAAAGTCTGATACCTCCATTGCATGGGTTAACTACATTAGTGGAAATTACCTGCAATCGCAGTTGATAATTTCTTCCCGTTTCATGTGGACAATTTTAATTTTCTCGCCAGCTGCAAATTAAAAAAATAAAAACAATTACTTTCTAAAAATGATTGGATCACTCGACAATGTCCCTGTGAATGAAACCAGTCCACTTTACTACTACAATAATTCTATAATTACACTTAATTACAATTTTGAAGATTTGGTAAATAGATAATAATAATTTCAAGTTGTTTATTGATGTTATCTTTTTATTAACCCTTTCATTAGTGAGTTAATATTTTATGCGTACACGTTTTAAACACTTTCACTGCTATCAATTCTACTACAGTAATCCCCCCAATAATACTGAAATCGGGACCGTAGTAATTGGGATAGTAT
>JAGVSQ010014508.1:0-10580 GCA_022683975.1 Rhyacophila evoluta
AATGTAGCCTGAAGATGCCGAAAGTCGAAACCCGGGTCGCTAACAGTGATCTCACTGGAAGTGTACCAGTTTTAAATAATTCAGAATTGAAATCAATTTCCATCAAGCACCATCAGTCAAAAATATTAATTATATAAAAAAGACCTTGCTGATTTTAATCTTAAAATGAGTCTCTTACATTTTATTAATCTGAAAAATATAAATACGCGTGCATTTATTGATTTAATTAATTATACTGTTTGTTATATATAATATAATGTAATTATAATAAACTTTGATCGATATTATCTGTCATGGTTCATTTAGACTCACATATTCCCAGAAAAGTATTCGTAAAAAAATCGCTCTTTTCTCTGTAACACTGCAAATCAATGTTGCCAGCCCACTCTTGCCAGAATAAACTCTTTGTGACACGATTGGTAAAGGTTATTGCAGTCAATATTACAAGCATTACACTTAAATCCAAGAAAACACAGATGTATCATATTAATTAATATTTAGTATCAATATAATTGAAATAGCCGGTCATTGATTTGCCTTATGCGTGTAATGTTTTTTTAAGGTAATTAAAATTTTGTGAGAGATGCTTCTGAATCATTCTCACGGTAAATTAGTACGGAAATTTTAGATGTATTGCGGATATTTTAATTCAAAATGGACGTTTATCCCGTGGTTACTTTTCTCATAATGCCCGTATCAAGGTGTGACTAATTTCCAATTTGACACTGCCAGCAAATGATAGTCATTTAAACTCCATCGATCTGGTACACATATTCCTTACGGATAATCTCTTATGTCTCATATACTACTACATTTTTGATATGTTTTTGATAAAACCGATTAAAGCGGTATTTCTTAATTGCTATACCACGCTCTGCTAAAATAAATACCGTAAAAGGTCAATAGCTTAGCTCAAGTTACCCCTAAATATAAAAGTATTCGAAGAAAGCTGTAAAAGCGAAAAGCAAATCCAATTTAGTCAATTAATTAAAACCTACTCCAATCATGTCAATAAAACTTAGCTTATACTAGTTTATTTATTTAGCACCGTGAGAATTCTCACTATTCTATAAATCAGTATTCGTGTAAATACGCGCTGTCCACTTTGTCTATTACATTATCAACATTCGTAGAATTAAGTTGCTTTATTATTCTTGTTACACCTTATATTACTAAAAAATTAAACCAAGAATTCGCTTCAGAGTTTTAATTTGAAAGTATTTCGACATCGCTTCCCACTGCATCATCAACATCTTGATTCAATCCTCTTAAGGGTAATTGCCTGACAAATTATCCGCCCAAAGATAATAGCATCCATCTTCATAAGATAACAAAAATAATTTCAAAATTAAATATGAGTTATTGTTATCTAAACCTAGATTTGGAAAATAAAGAAGGAACACCAGTTTATTGATATCGGAATCATCAAGACATGGATTATCATTTTTCAACCTACATTGAAGAATTATAACAGAGCGATTAAATTCTTAGACCACTGAATAATTAAATTAAAAATAACTAAATATTAAATTCTTTGCAAGTTCTTCAGTTATAAAATCCACTTGATTTAATCAAGGTAGTCTCCCAAACTTGTTGGATTAGACCACACTGTATCAACGCTTAACCTAAAAAACTCAACATTGAATCCTTTTTTTCAATCCTTGCGAATGTGAGAATATAAGTAACATAATATTATCAATGAAAAATACATATTGTCAAATAGGGATTGTTTTATTTTTCCATAAAATAAATTTACATACAAATTTAACATAAGCTTAAGTATAAGTTTAAGCTATAAGTTTAAATGAAAAATTAATGGCTATTTACTTTCTAACAAACTATTTAGTATAATAAATACGTATTTTTGTATAATTAAGTAAACAATATTTAAAATATAACTTTTTTCGCGATTTGTACTCTGTTAGGTGGAGTGTAAAAATCTCCATCAAAGATATTTTATTGCGGACACTATTTAATCGGTTCCATAGCAACTGCCCACCGGACAAAAACTTGAAATCACAAACTACTGTTTCAGTATTTAGTAATTATTTAATCAAATGCTGAACTAGGATATTTTGTCAATTTAACCACTTCGTGTTGCTCAAAATCTGAACTGCTTTTCGTCTTGGCGCGCTTACTGCTTGAAGGCAACGTCGTATCCTTTGCTCCTAAGAACCTACACCATATTTTTCTGGTATTTTTATTAAGTATTATAAAAAATAAAAATAGCACAAACCCTTGTGCTGTCGCTGCTATGCAAAAAATGTAAGCAAAATAAATATTCTTGGAAAATAAACCAAACATCCAAGTCAGGCCATAGAGGAAAAACATTAAAAAGCTAACAGAAACCTTTCTAAAAATGTGTGTTTGGTCACCATGGCGTGTTAAACTATATGGTTTAAAAATATTGTAAATTATTAAGCAAAATAGTATTGTATTTACAACGACTACACACGCAACTGGAAGAAAAACTGTAATCCAAAAACCATATCCAGTCGGATAACAGAAGTTCATCTGTTTATCCCCTTGCTTAAAATGAAGAAAGTACGAATCGAAATCAACACCCAGTAATATAACGACGGGTACCATGGGGACGATCCATCCGATTATGCAAGCCTTTAGTAACCTGTAAGGTGCGTCAGTTGTAAATACTTTTTTAATTTTTTTGTAAGACATAAAGGCCGATAGAGACATCCACGAGAATGATGAAAGGACCGAAAAATGTAAAACAACGCCAGTGCTGATACACACCAGAGGATGATCAGTGAAATCTATTAGAGAAATAATCAAAAATGTTACAATAAGCAACGCTATAGACATTGATAAATTTAGCCACACTTTGTTGGAAAATTCTGCTCTCCAGGTATGCGAAATCAGACTTGTCATACAGATTATGATCAAGCCCATCAATGAAAGCGCGCAGGTGGCATACGTTATACTGGACAAAATCACATGATGATTATTATCAATGGCAAAATTCTCGTTTCCAATAATTTGAGCAAAATGAGTCATATGATAACACCTACATATGTCCATGGGTCTTATTGTTTTCGATGGTAATAAAAAGCACACATTCGTCGACCAATTACCATTGTTGAAATCCCAATACGCACAAACTTTTTTTCTACGAGACTGATGACTTTCGAAAGGACGAAAGTATATATCGACATAATCCAGCTCTTTGAAACATGTTTTATTGTCGAGCGATATGCTGAGCACTCGACTGTTCACACTCCAGTTTCCGTTATTTTCTTTTGGGAATGCTGAATCGTCTTTGTAGACCCCAAAAGATAGCCGTCCACTAGCTCCGTGGCATACGCTTGATGGAATTTTAACGACTATATCGCTATTGGACTCATATAATTCCGGATTCAACAAGTCACCTAAAAATGAGAAGGGACATACTCAATTAAAAATGAACTATATAATAATACTAGCATTTATCATGCGGTCATAGTGTTTTTTTATCTACGCAGTGGCGTAGCTACCGAGAAGCAATAGGAGCGAACTGCTCCAGTCGCACGAATCATGGAGGACGCAAATACTAGTAAGATGTAAAATTTGAAAGTAACGTGAGAGCTAAAAAAACGAGAAACCATATGGGGCAGAACAATTCTGTTAATTTAATTTATAATCAGAATATGACTATAAACAAAGACTAACTTAAATTAGAAATGTATTTAAATCATACTATTCTCTACTGCAGAATTTTATTAAACTGAAAATATCGCTAGCTGAGTATTGGTTTGGGACACATACCATTTTTACTGATTGTTGTGCTAAATTACTGTTAAGAGTTGTTTTGCTATGTATCCGATGAAAAAAGTGAAATGAAGATATTTAAAGATTTTTTTTCTTCCATATCCACAATATAATATCAAATTAGGGTATTGGTTTGTTCCATATCCAATTATAAATCAAAAGAACACTAATAATTCTAGTGGCCGCTTATAATTTGAATTGGTTTGTTCCATATTTTTTCCAAAAAATGGCTTTTAGTCAATTTATACCGACTATGGAAAGGAAAACGGACGTAAGCCACATTTGTACAGGAGGCACAAAAATCGTTTATTTGATGATTTTCAGCCAAAGTCAAACCCTTACAGCCTCCACAACCTTGAAGTGCCTGAAGACTAAAACTGCTATTTTATTTACTCAATATGATATTATTTTATTGAGTTATTTAAGACAAGCCAATAAAATTGATTAAGTGAAAGCCCTTTTTCCTTATCGAAAATTTCACAGGTCATCTATTTTTCAAATTTAAAATCTAAATTTAGACACTAATTCGACATTTTTTACATCCTTATGATGGAACGTGTAGTAAGTTGTATAAATTCAGATTATCGAATAAAAGCTGTTATGAATAATTGCTGTTTACGTCCTTTTTCCTTTCCACAGTCGATCTTATCTGATTTACGCATCGAAATAAAGCCCCAACGATAAGCGTCTATCAATAAAATGTAACATTAAATTTGTCATAAGTCAAAAACCAGAACAAAAAAGATGCAATAAAGAAAAGAATAGAAAAACACTAATTTTTAAATTTAACCTTTAGAATGAAAACTTACAACTTTAAAAATTAAAACGTCATTGAAGAGATTATTTCTAATTAATATTGGAAACTAATAAACAATGGTTACATTTTTGAATACTGAAAAATCCTATCAAAAATATTCGTCGGTCTTCACATAAACTTCACACATTAAAAAACGCACTAGATCACATACATTAAAAGATGTAAGACCCTCATTATTGTCGTTCAGATACCAACACAAAATGGCCAGAATCGGGTTTGAATATATCAAAAATATACAATATTTGTCGTCGACAACACTGAAGACAATTGAAAAACATTATTTCAGTTAACTAACTAATTAGTTATTAATGTTTTAACTATGAATTTTATAGGCGAAATATATCGCCGTGAGGAGTACAAAATCTTAACTTCCCCATTTGTAGAATCAATTGTAAGTCGGAAGTAGCATTCGATGAGAAAGAAAAATAAATATTCGATAAGAAAAAACCGATTGTGCTGCAATTGTCGATAAATATAATGAAGCTTAGTGTGCATTGATAAAATTTAATTTGTAAATGTTTTCGTTCTCTTCCAAAGAGAAATATTTCATAAGTTTATCAGTAAAAATAAAACGTTTTCATTTTGCTTGCATATTATAATTATGATAATATAAATAAAATTGTTTGCGTTTATAAATGGCAAATATTAAAATCTTTGGCAAGTGATTTAATAAAAGTCATTGGGGTCATCCCGACCATAAGATACATAATTTTATGGTTAAATAGTTGTGTATCTCACCATACAAATTCAGTAAAGTCGACAGCTCTTCTACTTTTTTTAATTATCCGATATGTGTACCAATGTTAAAGTTATTATATCCTGGACATGGAATATTAAAATAAGTTGCAAATGCTCATAGTATCATTGAAGGTTACTTAACCGCTTAGTCGCCAGACGCCCACGGGTGGGCGCTTTGCGTTGTCATTGGGCACTTCATTTTAAATTTAGTAATAAATGACTTTTCATTTTTTTTCGATGAATGATGCTTTTGAATAATTAGATGAATCATATACCACACTAAAATATTGATAAAACTAATTAATTCTCAAGATAAGACGATCGAGGCCCTCAGGGGTGTCACATGCGTGTAATGAAAAATAATGTGCATAGTGCAATGTTTTGTTTTTATTATTTCTTTATATTACCTTAATGCTTCGTCCATAAAATGAACTTTGCAAATGACAGAGGCTGACTTTTTGGATAGCCAAATTACTGCAGCCTTTTTATTTTTAGTGACATCCTATTTGCAAAATTAAAACCAACGTTATGTAAGGAACCTTATTGAAATAAATTTGAGTCATAATATTACTAAAAAAATGCGTTCCATACAATATGTTTCAAATCTCAATTCTGAATACAAAGAATCTACTAAATTAAAAAATCATTGTTGTAAAGTTGATAAAAAAGGTTTTGTCATAAAATGATATCAATTTTCTTAATGAATTAACGACATGTCGATGCAATATAAAACCTATAAACCTCTGTATTGTGTTATTTAATTCAATATTTTTGAACTATATCTTCTTAGCAACATGTTTTGATGGCTTTTTCACATATTATTAGATCACTATAAATTTTACAACTTGTTTATCACTATAATAAATAAATACAAATAAATGTCATTCAAACATATGGTAAATGAAGATATAAGTATATTAAGAAGAAATGAAAAAAATATTTGTATTGGATTGTTGCATATCCAAAAAAAATAAAATATTTTTCATTTTGTGGATATGGAACAAAGTAAAAATTTTAAAAATGAACATACCGTAGTAAAAGCAGTATTTATAAAATACATTACTGAAAATAATGAAATTCCAACAGAAATAATGTTTCTAAACTGAAAGGAGCCGTAGTAGTAAGTGTATCAACATTAAATCAGTCGTTTGTCCGGTTTTTCCAAATAATTCGAATTGGTCTGTGGCCCAAACCAAAACTGAGCTAGCGATGTAACAGTGTTATCTTGAATACATTAAAAGTAGAAGGGAAATAGTTCATTTCTATTTAACCTGTTCAAATATAGTGAATTCTAATTACGGTATCACACAAAACGGTATTATTGAAGCACATGTCAAAACATTTGTTCCGCAGAATAATATTGCAATACGAATGTATAAGCCAATTGTATTTGAATTAATTATTAAATTCGAAACTCCTTAACATGAAAACGTTTAATGTGAAAAATCGATTTGTATGAAATAATACTGCCGACCCGAAAAGATATATTTTAATATGTTTTTGATATTTTCGTCATAAATATATGTATATCGTGCTGTTAACGTATAAACTTGTAATTTTTAATGTTACAACACGTAATAAACAAATAATTTGATTTCAAAATCTATGCAATTGTATATAAGTATATGTTTGAACACAATTTCATATAACATGAAAAGAAAAAGATTGCCCACCTCAAACGATCAAAATCTATTGGCTCCGATGTTTACGAGTATTATTTTATTTACTAGACCTGCAATTTCTTGGAACACGTAACGAAAGCCAATATATTTTTGTTTTGCATTCGAAAAAACAAAATTTAATTATCATTTGCAGCCGCGGAATTATTACCCAGTTGTTATTACATGCACTTTTTTCAATACATATACAATTTTCAACATAATTATGCCGAGGTACCGATGATCTTGAGGTAAAAGTAATTCCGATTTATCAAATGTCAGTATCTCTTCGAACTCAGTGACGCGTGTATTGAAAGTGTCAAATTTTGTGTTTTTGCGAAAAAAATACGATTTACTATTAGAACAAGATTTTTGTGTATTTTTTTATCAAATATATGTCGACGGTGTACCTATTATGATATGTTCGACAATGTATTTACTGTAAATGTACTAAAAAATAAAAATGCTAATTTTAGCAGAAAATCGAATTAATTCAATTTCGCGACATAGGAAACATTGGTGAATTTTTTTGTATCTATTTTCTAGCGTGAAAATCATCAAACGAGAAAAAATATTTCAGTCACTTCACTTTCAGAGGTTTCGACTGTAGAATTTTTTCACTAAACTGGTAATTCGTCAATTCATATTTGAGCGTTGTTACGCAGAACGTTCTCTTTAAAAAAATGTTACCGTGTTTATCATAAATAAAATAACTGTGGTCTTTTAAAATGCATCAGTCCTACAAATTGAGCGTTATCAATATTTCACTGATTACAGAATATCCAATATTTAAGCCGCATAAAATCACCAGTAAACATAGTACATATTTGTAGACTTAATAAAGAGATATCTATCTTACTGCTTTCTGCATAACAACGCTCATTTAACAAACAGTTATAATTGATAACGTCATCGCTGTCGACCAAAATAGCCTCAATCAGAAATCAGTGCAAACGTGTCTATTTTTGACAGTAGTAAATAAATTATTGGATTTAATATAATCAATTATTTAACCTTCTTTCAGCGGTTTCACGGTATCATCAGTCATGCGTCCATCTGTGGTCGTTTTAACTTGTATCCCAACCACTGGTTCTGGACCATTCCTCTTGGCAACCAAGACAGCAATATTCGACTGAACTACTTTGATGTATGTTTTATTCGGAGGAATTTCCACTACATTCGTTAGTTCTTCAAAGCCCTTGGCTAAAGTGCCTGGAAGTTTGACATCCTTAAGTAGCAATACATCATTCATTTTGCCGACAGCCGTTTCTAGGACATCGGATTTTGCTGGTAGCTTAAGCATGGATTGTAAGGTATCTATGACATCCTGAACCTCTTTTGGATATATCTGAAATAATAATATTATCAACATTATTTGTTTCACCTTATGGGATACATTTTCTTTGCCGTGTATGTTTCCAGAATGGAGCACATGAATTTCAACAATATGAAGGTTTATGTTGACCCATTTTTGCGAGAATCAGTTATCAACGCGTCCTGCATGCATTCGAACTCAAAATCTAGTTTGAACACTGTCTGTATGCTGCATTCTTCTATTTATTCTCTCTTACGGTGTGCCATGTGCTAGATGTGGTACACATCGCAATGAGCTGCAGAAGCATTACCACACTAACTTAAGCGATTAAATAAATATTTTAATAGAATTTTACATTAAAAAAATGGGCATCGCGCTATCGATTGGTGATACGTATACTATTTACTTTTAACTAATTTCAAATATTCGGAGCTTCGTTGGAAAATAAATAAACTAATAAAATAAATTAACACGACACCGATGCCTTCTGCATTTCGCAAATACAGGTCAGAATAAAAAAGATTTTGAAATAAAACTAAATTTAAACCAATTATAATTTTGATTTTATGTTTTAAATATAAGTTTTTTGGTAACCAGACAACTGTACACATGACAAGTGCTTAACGTAATTATAGTATAGGTAGGTATCATCGAAAGAAAAATCTACCTATGCTATAATTACGTAAATTAAGTATAAAATGTCTAAATATTAATTTCTGTGTTAGTGCGTTGAAGTGCGCAGATGTCATGGGACCAATTTCTTTATATTATATTATTCAACTTACAAGTGTCGTGTAGTATATATCAGTGACATCTGTTGTTGAATATAACTCACTAGAACTATTAGTGTAATCGGATATTGAATAAAAGTCACCAGAACCATCTACATAAGACTCTTCTGTGCCCGAAACATCTGCTGAAGTATCATACTCTTCTTCCATATACCCAGTAATGTAATCACCTTGACAGCATTGGCCTATGTTCAAAAATAGCGTTAGTAAGAATCATGTACGTTCCGGTGCACCCCAACGAATGTCTTGGGAAACAGTTTTGGCATTTTGTAAAGCACTCCACGTCTTTTATGCCACGGTATACGCCCTCATAATACAATAAAGGATCTGGATTTCAACGCTGCCAATACAATTTGAAAGTGACAGAATCAATTTTGGAGACAGAATACAAAAAACGAAGCAGCGTTAAATTTTATGTTGAAGCAAACATATTTTTGTAACAAACTACGCGCATATTTAAAACAACATATGAACTTTGTTCATATATACATGTATTTTGACGGACTATTTGTTATGGATTAGTCTATTAATTCAATGCAATTTGATTATGGTTCTACATCCTAATTTTAATTATTTGTAAATTTGAATTCATTTACTATCTAGATTCTAGAACAATACATTACCGGATTATAATAACACCATTTAATGTGAATTTAGCTTAAATAAATGAATATTTTTTTCTGCCGCCCAGCATTGTTTTTATTCGATAACAACTTTAAATCGCTTTGCTGAAAATATGCTATAAAATATAATCAAAACACAATCCAAAATAATTGACACATGACAAATGAAATGTTGGTTCCATTTCTAAACCATTTTATATCAGTAATTAGTTTCATGTCGAAATGTAGTATGTACTATGAAATCAGTAATAAAAAATGACATGAGAGACACTGATTTGATTGACGGTCAACCATTGGATCTAGGTCTAAAACGACTGCAAAAATGTTGTGTTTACTCACACATTACTGCAGTTTAGTATGAATATTATTATTAACAACGGAATAAATTGAATTTGTACGGATGAATTAGTTGAGGGTACCAAAAATAATTGTAAAATTCAATTTTTTTTTTTTTTTTTTGATTCCTTGCATTTTGTTATCCTGTCATAAGATTTGAATCCATAACAACCGGTGCCGAGCAATTTACAACACGCGCTTTTTATACAAATAGTCATGAATTGGTTAGCACCTTGTAATACATTTTATTTATTTTTAAATAATAAGACTTCCGAACAACAATCAGACGTGTGTTAGTATCAGTATCAAAGGCAGACTTATTTAGATTAAATATTATTAAACATAATAGAAAAAGATTAACGAGGGGCTACAATTCTCAATCGTAGATTTAAATTAAAAGTTTCAGAACTGATAGACTATCAATTTAAAGAAATGTAACTGCCAAAATTGCGGAGATCTACATAAGTCATTTCTGGGATCGATATCTTCACAATGTATAGATTCACGATCTCACAATTATAAATATATATATATATATAT
>JAGVSQ010014510.1:0-10579 GCA_022683975.1 Rhyacophila evoluta
TACGCCCGCATAACGGGTGTGGAGACGTGGCGGGTGGTGGAGAGGAAAGCAAGTATGTAAGATATATAAAACGTAAAATTATGCATAAAAAAATGAGTATCAACATAATGTATTTAGGTGCAGTGGTATAAGTACCAGCTCATTTCAAAGTTATGATAATTCTTCAACTTCCTACGTTCGACGAAGAAAAAATCTGTTCTCAATTGATTCGTTTGGGCACGTTTGGATCACTTTCTATTTCTTCAGATTTATTTAAGTTATCTTCTTCTTCATTCAACTATAGCATCTGTTCATCGTTATCATCACCTCTAGTAGTCGTCAAATCATTTCCGGGAGGAACATTAGTGCACGAGGGGCCTTTGCAGTTTGCTTTTCTGCAGATACAAGCGCCTTTGTACCCTTTGGTACATATGCAGGATATAGTCATGAAAATTTTCTGAAAACCTTGTTCTGACTTTGTATTATAATAAAACTTTGTATTATAATAAAAGTAACTGGAGATTTTGAGTGATCGTTTTTGTGTTATTTTGTAAAAACTAAAAAATAATCCATTTTATGTTACTTTTATCTAAATAGCTGAATAAGCTCAACTCAGCGGAGGAGTAAAACTTAGGACTTATTTTCAGCCATATCTAAAGCGATTAAAAAAATAAAACCTTTACCCGCAGTTAATATCCGTTTCAACTAACCAGCAACTGGTATATTATTGATTAGTGCAAATATTTATATCGTTCGAGAAATACTCGCCTTTGTTGAGCGGCTCAAAATATTTACCTAACCCCCTTAATGAAAATCACAGCTGGCTTGTTATAGATGCATCACCACTGAACCACTTACGAAAGTCATCAGTGTATATTTAATGATTAAAATATTCATAATTTAGCTTACTCTATATTTGCTGCAAATAATCTCTTAAATAAATCTTCTTTTTCTTCCATATACGCTCCCCAAGTGGAGCATATGGACACAACGTGCCACTTCCAAGAAACTATATCGCGAAACAGTATTCTTGCGCTTTCCCAGGCTTTACCTGGATCCCGTAATTCCACCGAATATATTCCATATATAGTATTAAGCGGCCTTATAGGACCCTTAAAATTGGTCAGCTTGAAGAATATGCCGGTCAGGCTAATACTTGAGGCATACGCAATATGTGGGTGAGACAGGTCAACCGTCACAGCTTAATTTATCAGTAATCAGTGGCTGTATGGCCCGTTCTCTTTATTAGAAACGAAATCATACCACATCTCGCCAGTAAGTTAAGTATACGGTTAGATTGGGCCTTCATTGGATGCCACGTTTTGCAACCGTAGAGTAGCACTGATAGAATGCATGTATTGAAGAGTTGACAGTTGGTTTTTAACTTGTACAGTCCCAAATATTTACCACGGAATTGAAAGTTACTCTAGCTGTTTCTATTTGAATAGTAAGCTCACTTTGTTAAGTACTATCTCCCGTAATGTGTAAAGACTTTGTAATTTAAGCAAACTTAAATTTGTTTATCTTCTGAAGCCACTTTTAATTAAAAAATAACACATATATTTTCTTATATAATACGAAAGATAAATGCTTTAGTAAGTATACTAAAATCACAAGATTTACATGCCAACGATTTTGGACTGTAAGAACTAGATGCATTTTTTTTTTATTTAAGTAACATACCAGTCCAATATAAAAAAAAACCTTGCAATTACATAATATGAAGCAGGTGTACGACAAAAAAATAAAATAAATACGATACTTTTATCTTTCTATATCTATTTGGTGAGGTTTTATATTTTTATTTTGTACCTGTGCTTTTTGTCGAGTGAATAATGTTATAACTTGTTATATCGATGGCCATAAGTTGACAGCACGTATCCATACATTTGTTAAACTGCTCTGGTGTACATTTTTTAAATGAAAATAATCATTATTTTACTCCATAGTTTATTTAATTTTTTCAATATTTTGATACTTATTTTTTGTAAGGTCCTCCTGAATAATTTAACAAATTTATGATACGTTTTGTCAACTTATGGCCATCGATATAATATGTAATTTAATTTGGGCTTATATTTATTATATATAATATTATAATTATTTCTTACATATATATGTATGACACGAGAATAGTTTGGTTAGTCTAGTTTTTATCTTTGTCTCCCCTGTAGCGTAGAGGTTAGGTTAGCGCCTAGAAATCCAAGGAATGCGGGTTCAGTTCCCACATCTGTCCGATTTTTAAGAATCTAAAAATGCAGGAATAGATGCCCATTGGGTTCGAAAATTTTCTGGCAAACGATTCTCGTGAAAAATAATTATTCAAAATGTCTTTAGATTGCGGAGATCCATATACTACACTTTTAGAGTGGATATCTTCACACTGCGTAGATTTATATGATCCACTTTTGAAGTGAACATGGTATATAAGTTTATAACGAATGAGCATAAAAATAATTATCAAACATTCGATATTATGATAATATACATCCAAGAAATTTTGAATCTTCTTCTTCTTTTTCTTGCATATCCGCTCTCTAGGTAGAGCATATGGACACCACGTACCGCCTCCAAGAATCCTTGTCTCCCGCCAGTATTCTTGCGTCCTTCCAGGTCATACCTGCTGCATCCCGTAACTCCACCGAATACATTCTATATATTGTATTTAAAGGCCTTCCGGGACGTCGACGACCGGTCAGCCTAAAGAATAGGAGGTCAGGCTTAGACTCTCTTGAGGCATTTGCGTTATGTGGCTGACCCAGGATCAGTGTCTCAGCTTCATTTTATCAGCGATAAGTGGCTGCATGGTCCGTTCTCTTACCGTCTCATTTCAATCGAATTTTGAAATGCAACCAATATTAATAGATTTTTATAGATAGTATAGTTTAGAC
Source organism: Rhyacophila evoluta (assembly GCA_022683975.1). Classification (NCBI taxonomy): domain Eukaryota; kingdom Metazoa; phylum Arthropoda; class Insecta; order Trichoptera; family Rhyacophilidae; genus Rhyacophila; species Rhyacophila evoluta. The sequence goes on from JAGVSQ010014510.1 coordinate 2,871, forward strand.
TGAACAACATTGTACAAAATAATAAAATATTCAAATGTAGCAAAAACGACAATTTAGGCTTATTTTTGATATTAGGGATAAGGTTTTACTGCGTCAGAATAATAAAATAAAAACGGATAGATAAAAAAATGTTTGAGAAACCTTGGCAAAATATATTGTTGCATTACACACAGTGCTAAAATACATTGTTAATGTTGGCCAATCTGTTTTTTATATTGACGTTTATTATACGTTTATTTACTGGACAGTATTAAGGTATAATTATCATAAATTAGTAGTACTTATAATGGGGTAATATACAATAATTATATTTACATTCTTTTGCGAAATTATAAGACATTATTTTGATATATTTTATGTATTCTAATTACAATGTTGACATTTATTTCAATTGCATAAAGAACAGTAACAATTAACCAATGGCTTACAAACTGTTTTCAAATTACCGTTTAATTATTTCTGATAAAAATAAAATAGTTATAAACTTCTTATATTTATATCATTGAATAGTCTACAACAGCTACAACAGCTAGTAAGATCTGTCAGCTTTGTCTTATAGAATCTCCTACTTGGTTATGTGACGAAATGCAGGATGCCAACTACATTTTCTGAGAGTGTCCCCATATGTCAATTGAAAGGGAAGAGCTTCTCAAGTCGGTTCAACCATCTGTCGGACCGGTCGGCTATTGCGACTTGTTTTCTACGAAAGATATTTTGTAGCTTTCAAAAAATTCGCGAAATCTTACGAAGATCTCTTCTTAAAAAGGCTATATTAACATGATATATTATAAATCACGTACATTCAAGTGCACGCCAACCAAAGTCTTGGGAAGCTGCGCCTGGGACACTTGCGGAACTTTGAAGAACGCATCACGCTCGTTACGCCATGGTATACGCCCAAATGACATGACTGGTGGTGAAGGGGAAAGCAGTTTTTACTCGGTGGTTTTGTCACAAAGCTCTGTCACCTTCGTCTTATATAATACCCTTCTTGCTTATACGGCGCAGGATGCCAACTACATTTTCTGGGAGTGTTCCTATTATGCCGGTTGAAGAGCTTTTCAGGTCGGTTTAAACATATCTCGGACTGGTTGGCCACAGTGTCTTGGTTTCTACGCATTTTAATTTCCAAGCGCTACCACAAAAAAACTCTATTTATTTTATTATGTTATGTTATATTATTTTGGATTCAGTGTGGAGTTTTCAATTATTATATTGAGCATTTGAACTAAGCGCCACAAAGATTACCATAGCAGTGTTATTCCCATTAAAACTTCTGTAAAAAAATAAATTGTGACGTTTATAACTAAGCCGTTAAGAAACAAAGCATTCAATTAAAAATAAATCGAATAATTTACTAAGCATTGGTTAAATTTAATATTCTTTTCATATAAATTATAAAATAATCAGATAATTAATTGAAATTTAATATCTCTTAGTTAATTAATATCTATTATTTGCTATCGGATGAGTATAAATTATATATAATTTGACATTTATACTCGTACCTATATTAAGCTTTGAAAACAGATTCCTTTGGTGGATTGGATTTTGGATGATGTCTTAGTTTGTAATGAAAAGATATGAAAACAATTTTATAAATTCAAAGTTAAATTTAGACAGTAATTCGTCATTTACAGTTTAAAGTATTATGATAAAATATGTATTAGATTGTTTAGGTTGTGGTTATCGAAAAAAATTGTTCTAGGTTCTTGTGCCTATCTACAGTTGAAATTTCTTTGCTGGAAAAATTCAGGACTGGATGCCCATTGGGTTAACAACTATCTGATAAACAATTCTCGTGAAAAGTTATCAGTCAAGACGTCTTCACAATTACAAATCCACATGCTCTACTTTCGGAGCGTAAATGCACAAAAAATAATAATATTGTGTATAGGAAATACGTGCCAAATTATTTTATAAATATTAAATAAAATTCACGTGATAAATACAAAGTAATTTAAAACTATTTCAAAAAACAAAATCGATTATTGTATTATGCGAAATAAAACGAAAACAAAAGATTTTTTAGAAACATTTGTGTAAAGTTTAATAAACCCATAAAATATAATTAAAATTTATGTTTAATTCTGCGGTTGGCAATATTTATTCGATATAATATATAAATAGTCATATTTTTTTTATAATACATGTTTATTAAACGTGCAATTTTATGGAATTTATAACTATTATAATAATATATAACGTAATATGATAGAGTATGTTATTAAATTATAATGTTCAAATATTTGTTTAACACTTTCGACGCCAGCGTTACAATATAAATCGTCAGAATGTGTTAAATAAATTAATAGTAAAACAAATAATGATATTTATTCTGTAATTAAACTATGCATTCGAATGTAGAAAAAATAAAGGACGTAACCCTCATTTTTTTTAAATAGCTTTATTCACATCACAATGTATATAACTTAATATACGTTCTATCAAAAGGATGTATGTTGAAAATGCTGAATTAGTGCCCAAATTTAGCTTTTAAGATTTGAAAAAAGGATGGCTTGTGAAATTTGCGATCAGAAAAATAGCTTTCACCTTATCAATTTGATTGTTTTTCTTGTATAACTTATTTAATTAATATCATATTTAGTAGATAAAAAACCAGTTTTAGTCTTCATGTACTTGAAGTTTGTGTCAATATAATGTTTTCACTTTGACGTAAAATAGTAAAATAGTTTTTGTGCTTCCTGTAGAATTTGTTGTATGTGAATTACATCTTTTTTCGCTTACACAGTAATATGTCCGTAAATATATTAAAGATGTGTGCAGCATGTTGATTCAGTCAAAAATAGATTTGTCACTCTTTGCCATCTTTATGCAGCGTGCGCAGGCGTTGGCTTATCGTATCATTATGTAATTCGGTACACAAAAAATGGTGGTTTTATGTAACCCTGTATTAATATTATATTGTTTTTTTATAATAATACTACGAAAAATAATTGTATGGCATTAAAATAATACGAAATCTTATGTCAAGTGCCAAGGTTTCTTCTCTGTAAGGCTAAATATTTACAGGGCTTAATCAATTAGAATAGGATTCTCGCAAACTCTAGTGCAAACAAGCCAAGATTTTGAGAAGCTGCTTATGGGACATTTATGCCACTTTGAAGAACGTCTCATGCTTGTCACGCCACTGTATACGCATGTATAGCGGGTATGGATACGTGGTGATGGGGAAAGTATGTATGTATTACACATCTTACCGAAGATTTAATGAGTCGTTAAAAATATAAGCGATTCTTTTATTAATATTTAGGATAATAAAATGATTTTTGAATTTAAAAACATCGTAGTATGAAAAGTATTAAAGCGGAAATTACGTTTTTTTGGAAGTAGATGCCACTAAAAACGTGGGACTTACCTTCAATTTATTAAAATTTATGATTCTGTAATTTGTTTATATTAAACCATTTCAACCGTGTTGAATTATTTCACTGTCTGTTTGTTATTTACAGTATTTTTAATTTCAAGACCAAATTTTAATGAAACTAATGTATGTAAAAGAGATACAAAAAATATAATTATTATTGTTTATAGAGACGTACGTTAACCGATGTCTTTAAATACTGAAAGTTATAACATCATTCATTGATTTTATTTATTATTGTCTCCCTGGTAGCCGAGAGGTTAGCGTGCGCATCTCGGAACCGGATACTATGGGTTCGACTCCCACATCTGCCAAATTTTAGAAAAATGTAAATTGCAAGACCTTGTCCGCTTCTAATGAATTATATGTGTCTACACAATATAAAAGTACAACTCCAAAAATATAGTATGTCGTCGCCAATATTGCAGCAACACGTATCTTGATTTTTTGGTTAAAGTCACTTGATAAAGTTTAGTTTTATTTTTTGTAATCTCTTGTATTATTAACATATATAAATTATACACGTTAATAAAACGTGTAAAAAATATTTGTGATTGTAAAAATGTGACAATAATACAAGAGATTGCAAAAAATATACTTATAATACTTTACAAAGTGACTTAAACCACAAAATCAAGATACGTGCTCCCGCAATATTGGCGACGATACATAGATTTTTTAAGTTTTATGACAACTGCACGCAAGACAGCTGCGCATTGGTCAAGTGCTCACATGACAAATGCACGCATAGACAACTGCGCACACGATAAGTGCTCACAAAATAGCTGCGTATACATTGAAGTGCTCACACTAACACATACACATTAAGACATTTTATAATTAACTTACCAAATTATAGTACAGGTAGATTTTTATATTTTATTTTAAATAATACATAGTCACCTACTAAAAAACGAACAGTTTTGAGATAATGGGTATGTTGTGATTTCAATTTTAAATGTTTATTTCTGAGACAGTCAGATTTGTAATTTGCCAAAGTATATTGAACAGAAACGAAAAGTTAGATATATTTCGTAATATCGGTTTCTTTGGGTTTAAAATAATACAGACAACAGGCCGATTACTAAAGACCCGTCTGATTTTAACTGATTTTTTCCTATGAAGACCACGTGTATACTGCGTAGTTAATCTTGTCAATAAATGTCAATTATAAAAACACGACTATTCCGAAATCAGTATTAAAAAAAAACTTTTATTGTCACCCATAAATAGACTTTTAAATTGAAATCACAAAATACCCATTATCTCTAAACTTTTCATTTGTTAGTAAGTGACTACGTATTATTTAAAATAAAATAAAAAAATTAACTATACTATAATTACGTAACTAATAAAAAAAACGTATAAAATTTCTTCATATTTTCAAACCTTTTATTGTAAAATTAAAACTTTTAAAATTGAAATTACAAAATATCTATAATCTCAAAACTGCTCATTTGTTGGTATGTGACTATGTCTTATTAAAAATAAAATATTGAAAACTCCCTATACTATAGTTATTATGTAAATTGAGTAAAATGTGTTAGTGTGAGCACTTCAATCTGTGCGCAGATGTCTTGTGAGCACTTGTCCGGTACCCAACTGTCTTGCGTCCAGTTGTCTAGTGAACCTCCGAAGTGCAAATAACTATTTTGACATTTTATTTAAATTAAATTACCTAACGTAATCTAGTCTAACCCAACCCAACCTAATCCAACCTAACCTAACGTAATCTAACCTGATATAATCCTTGACAATGACAACAAAATTCTTGACAACTGCACGCATAGACAACCACGCACGTTAAGACATAACCAGACATTGATTATCAGCCATTTGCTCAATCTGTTGGTTACCTAGTAATTCATTTTAGATTTTTTTTAAGTCCAGCAGCAGAGGGAGCAAACCGAACCCGCAATATTTAACTTCTAATCGTGCACGCCAACCTAGACTACCGGGGAAATTTTATCTAATATAAAAACACAATATTTTATTTTGAAGCACTCTTTGTAAATAAGATTGATATACTGTATCGAATTAAAAAAGCCAAAGTGCGTAACGTTTGCAATGTATTTTGCGTAAGGAAAAGGTGTTTTGAAATATTTAAAGTTGATTGGACAAAACGCTTAATTGCAGATAGCCAGAGTTCTGATCATTTCACTTATTAATTTGTCACGGTCAAAATGACTTCACTGACTGATAATATTACCAATCAACCAATGAGCATTTATTAATTCACGGTACAAAAAGAATTATTTAAATTTTCCCTTTTCATTACCGCGAAAGTTTTCTTCAATGAATTATTATTTAACCTTTAATAATTTTGAAACAATTATTCAAGCTTATAATAATAACAAAAATAATTATTAAGGACACACATTGTCATTGTGGAATTAATTTGAACCAAGTCAGCATAACATAGTTTCGATAAACTGTAAGTAGAGTAGTAATTTAATAAATAAGTACTGTAAATCAGCGCTTCGAAACCTTTTGTCTTCCACGGCACACCGACGTTTCCTCCAAAATTTTGCGACACACCAGGAGTAAAAATATGTATAAAAATGTGTACATATAGAAATTACATTAGAATGCCACTAAATGATATTTCAGTGTCATTTATAATACAATTAACACTTATCCATCATTACGATATCAATGGATGTGTTGTTATAAAAAAAGAAGGTATTTTTACTATTTTCTAATTATTTATGTCAAACATCGTTATAACATGTCAATGGTCTTATGGTTTAGGAACTGCATTTTTAATTTGATATTATAGTTTACACGAGCTTAATTAAATCGGCCAGTTATGTTACACGTATTTATTTTCTTCTCAATTCTTTGGGAGATTAAGTTTTTAACTCAAAAATGTCAAATAAACGCAAAAAACATAGTAATTCTGAAGATACCAAATTTTTTCATGATCTTAAACTTGTATTATGATGTAAATATGAGTGGCAGGATGTCACCACAGTAGCACATAAAAATATTTATATTAGAGACAAATTATTGTCTAGCATAGTCTCACGGCACAGCGGTTTTAAAGCACTGCTGCAGAGTAAGGCTGCGATAGCAAAGCGACGGCGGCAAAGCGATGGCAACAAAGATGCAAAATATCTATAAATATGTGAATGAGCAAGCGGGCAAGTTCGGGAGCGCGACAATACGTTGTCGTCACAACAGCTTGGTCACTTGCTCAATCACTTATTTAGAACTATTTTGCATCTCTGTTACCGTCATTTTGCCGACGTCGCTCTATCGCCGCAGCATCTATTGTTTCCGCAGCCTAACAGTTATACACCAAAATAATTCACTTCTATAATAAAATAAAATGTATTGGATACCATGTTATATATTGTGGTAATATTTAGAATTAAGCCCAGGTGTATTCATACAAACTGAATGAAATAGCCCCATAGAAAACTATACCAAATGGCATAATATAATTATTATTTGATCAAACTTTATCATATTATAATTATTCAGTATGTAACTGACACGTGTAAATCATCAAATGTGACTTTGGTACAGTGTAACATTCGATCACAAATTTATATAATAACATATTTCTCAAATGTATGATGTTTCAAACTGTAATCATCATTATTATTATAATATACAATATTTAAAAACCCACTGAATGGCCAAACAAATGTACGTAAATTATAACTTCATGTGATTTATGAAAATTTCATACAAAAAATTGTAAAATATTTTTATTGACGTTAAATTTTTGTTACAGGCTGGACCACAGAAGATAATTGCAGTGATTTCGGTAATTTTCGGCAATTTTAAACAATTTAAGAATATTATGTAAGTGCAAAGTATAAAATTTATCGCTGTGTTGTGGTTTTGTGTGCAAAAAAAGTGACATTTTTTTCGTTGAAAGTGAATTTGTGTGAACTTCCTTTGGCCAGGTAATTTGCGATCGAACACAAGATGGCGAACATAAGAGCGTGCCGTAAGTACAATATATATAATTATTTTAACAATTCGACATAATATTTTTACATTTTTGAATGAATTATTGTTTTTATGATATTTTTATGTATTTATTCTTGGAAATTAAAAGTGGAATCCACACAATTTAAATTTTCGTTGAATTCTCATCATTCTGTATTTTAAAGTCAACATTGCCTAACACGTGACTTTGAAGTCATTTTTTCAAAAAAAAGTCATGTTATTTTAACATTAAAACTTTTGAATTTAATTCGAAATAACTCAGTATTAAAGAGATATTGTTATAATTAATATTTTCGACTGATGGTGCTTATGGAAATTGATTTTAAATTCTAAATTATTTAAAACTGGTAAACTTCCATAT
>JAGVSQ010014511.1:0-10578 GCA_022683975.1 Rhyacophila evoluta
AGTCTTAAATTAGTAACTATCATTAGTGAAATTAATAATAGGAGAACAAAAATATTCCTAAGGTAATGGAATTAACTAACAAAAAAAAATCATTAATCTATTGGATTTAACCTATTTAATTATAATTAAATAATTTAGAATTTAACTTATATAAATTGATCTTTCACGGTGCTATTGTATGTGAAAATGGTCTGATTTCACACTTCTAAGTGAAAAATCATTAATTTTCCGTATACTGCACGCTATTTACAAACATGAAATATTTTCGTGATATTTGTTGAAAAGCCAGCTTTTATTTTGGCGTTTAAAAGAAAAAGAAACGCCATGAATAGTTCGCCATAGAAATGATAGAAAGCCATCATAAAAGTTTTCTAGGTGTATTTCGTATTGGCTAATTTAATGGAAAATACTTGCTGTATAAAAAACTATAACTAGTAGAAATCGATAAATGTAATATTAACAAAAAATGTAGCAATTGCTTTTATTAATGTTATCAATTTAATTAGTTATTTAAGAGCAGTACTTCGTCAAAGTTATGTGAAACAAATTAATTATGATATATGTCTAACTATTTAATGGGGCAATATTCCTTTGAAATTGATGTTCAAAAGCCGCGTAGGATACTTTATTAAAGTCAATTCTTTATTTTTCTCTTTTTAGATAAATAGAGTAAATTTTGTTGATAGCTATTTCACTAGTGACATCAATAGTAAAACAAAAATCATTAGAATCGGGAAATAAATTTCATATAATAATCTGCGCACAGGTGAGATAGTTTTATACATGTTCTCAATACTCAATACAAAAATAGAAATACAGCCTTATAAATAATATTTCAAGATTAAATTAACTGAAATTGTGAAGAAAAAACTCATTCTAGTTATAACTTATAGAAACAAATAAGAGTTTATTTATAAGTCTATACTATTAAATTTAATAAATAATAAGTTAAGCCACATATTTTTTTACAAAAATATGTATTTGAGTTTAGTTTTATCTCATAAATTATTTTAGTTGATTCCACAGCTTAATTTCGACTTGTTAAAAAAAGATAAAATGATTTGATTCTTGGCTTAACACAAAAACTCTTGAGTAAAAAAGCTTAGGTATTCTTCATTCATTTTTATATTATGCTAAAAGTTATTTGAAGGCTAATGCTTAATTGTAACTGAGTCAAAAAGTGATATTTATTCAAATATTTCGTGAGTGAATAGTCTAAAAAGTATATTACCCACCGAAAAAAATGTTAACAGCTCGGTATTATTTGACGGGAACAAAGGAAAAAATAAAGGAAAACATTTATGTAAGTGGATTTCTCGAGCCATTATGTTTTAAGCAAAGCTTTTTGAAAGAGAAAAATTAAAAATAAGATTAAACATAATACAATATGATATTTTTAGGTAGTAATTATTTTTAAATAAAAGAAATTCAAAAGTTTAAATCTAATTGACATAGAAGTTTTATAAAAATATTTTTATGCCCGAATTAAATTAAATTAAAATTAAATTATACATTGAGGAAGAAAATTGTGTAAAACTGTGTAAATATTACTCAAAAATCGTTCTTTTTTTGGGTAATGTGTTGTAGATTAACTGATTTTGTTGAAACTTAAAAATCTCATATAATGTATTACATAAATTAAAAAAATCCTTCATTATGAACTGGCATTTATATAATCAATAATATTTTTTTCTCTACCACTCTACGATTGTAAACTATAAACCGAAAAATGACATCAAATAAAAATGGCCAAACAAAATCGGCCTGGAACATATAACTATAAGTAGACAAATAATTTGATCTCTTTTTTTTTGTCATGGATTCACAAATTGTGTGATGTATATCATTAATTGATTTTCGGAACGTATTTTTGCGACTTTGGTGTGAGTCATAATCAAACGCGGCTTTCCTTCAGGCAGACTTCTCGATATTTATAAGAAGAAATGCAGCCTTTTTGAAAATCAAAGTTATCATATTTTAATAATGTTATCAGATTGGTGACTTCTAAAAGTTAAATTGTCTTCGGATTACAATATTATACTAAGAAGTGTAGCACACATACATTAAATTAGTTTGTATTTTTTTTCTGTTTTTAAACCCCTCATATGTTCATGTTTAATATATAAAGATATCATAAACTGGTGTATATGAGTATTACTGTGAATGTGTTAATATAAACTAAATAAAAACTAACTTAAAATCACGATTGTTAAGTTAGGTAGAGTAACGAAAGATAAACGCGCAGTTAACCATGTTCTGTGAAACGTAAATTTCTGCAAAGACTAATTGATGCCAAATGTTAAATAATTAATTTTAACGTTTACGTTTAATTACTAAACTTCGTAGACGTTCGATGCACTTTGAATTTGTACATTATCTTCCACTCCGATATTATAGATCAGTAAAGTTTATTGGTTTTAATAAGATCTTATTTTCGTGATACGCTCGACTACGATTTACTTTTATCATTTAAAGGTGGCATATTTAATCGCGAAATCCATTATAATTATGTTATTAAATTAACATAAAGTTTAGTGCAAAAGCTGTAAAGTTGATAAAGTCACCTATATTTTCTTCTAAAACTACAACTGCTTCTTCTCCAGCCTCTGAATTGCCACAAAAATTAGAAACTTTTAAATCTTTGTCTGTATCTTGGTCATTAAAATTTTTTTCCGTATTTTTCCCGTCAAATACGAAATCCGTTTTATCGAGATTATACTCTATATGAATCTTCTGTAATGTTTAAAAACATGTCGTTTTTCACTAAAATTGATTTTTAACCAATTTTTCAACTCAAAGGGCATCCAGTCTTATATTTTTTAATTAAAATTTTTCTATAGCTGTAGTAGTCAAACTATCAACCTCCGATTTTGCAACGCGGACGCTAGCCTCTCAGCTATTGTAAGGACTTTTTAAATGCTGTAAATATACATAATCGTGTCGGCTTATATTTTCTACTAGTAAAATTTGAAGATCACTTTACCACTATGTATAAACTCGAGAATAACTTGCTCCATGATGTAAGACTCGTTTGAAACAGACGATTTTTATTATATGTTAGTGTTTCACACACTAAAATCGAAAGCTTTCCTGGAAATTTTCAATTAAAAACTACAGCAAATTACGTTAATAGCGGATTTGATGTATCGTAAGTATTTAGGTAAAATTAATATCTAGTTTGTCAACAAACTATTTCGTAAAACTTCCTTACAGGACCCCAGAATATGAAAATGTATCTTAAAACTCATGAATTCTTCAAAGCTTGCAAGCACGTCTGTAGAAAAGCACAGATTAATACAATACACATCTATAGCCTTCATGCAACCGAAAATTTGCCTCAGAGTCTTGAGACAGTAATAGAAATCACCAAGGAACATTCCTTTGTTAGAAATGCTGAATCAAATAAGGGAATTAAATTAGTTTGGTCTGCTCAAATATAACTTGAATAATTGGCTAGAGCCTACATTTTATATCGCGCGCTGAGGGTCGAAAAATGTGAGCAGAGTTAAAAATAGTCTTCCCAAAATGAGAAAAAGGCATCTACGAATTTAGTTGACAGCATTTTTTACGAAAATCCGGGGTTTTTCAAACTGTTTTATTAAATTTATTCGCTAAAAGCGTTTCAATTGAAGTATATGAGGTAAATCTTATATAGTATGCAAATATGTATAATTAGAGACTATAAAAATGATTAAAAATATATCTAACGAGAAAAGTAAGCTACAAATGCATATACATAATTTTATGCAAGTAAGAATCAAATTTGCGGCCGCTAAACTTATAATTTATTATGTAAAAATGATGTTTTTATACTATGTTTGCTTCCAAAGCATATGGATCTGTACAGAGTGAAAATATCCATTTTGAAAGTGAAGTATAATATATGGATCTCTTTGTATATGGATCTTTTATAATATATGGATTGTATTTCACGAGAATTGTTTGTCCTGCATTTTGATGGATTTTTGATGGAACTCGCTTTCCCCGGATTCATAGGCACGCACGTTACTGACCACTCAACCGGGGAGACAATAATAGCGAATAGTAAAAATAAAACGTAAGGCTTAGAAACTTTCGTTTCCATTTAAGACGATATATAAGACGACAAGTATTTGAAAGTAATTCAATGACTAGAAAAAAATATAGATTATAGCCCCTCGTTTGCTGAGTGGTAAGTGTGTGTGATTTGGTACCAAAGATTGCAAATTAGAATCCCACAGCTGTTAACAATTTAATAAAATTCAAATATACATCAGACTACATGCTTAATGGATTAAAAAAATTGGTTGACAAGTAATTCTCGTAAGAACACTGTCAATCTTAACATTATTGGAAACTATATATACCTCTATTTTTGGAGTGGATATGTTCAAAACGTGGAGATCTATAAGCTCCATTTTCCAAGCGGACATCGATTGAAACTATCCGTATTTATTCACTTGTAGAACTTCTAACGAGATGGATATGTCACACTTTATAAAAAGTTCATTTAAACTATAACATTTTACCGATGATTTTAGTTTAGAACAATTTTAGTGGTTAGATGTTTTCTCTATTCAAAACAGATATGATTGAAAATAGTATATGCTAAGTGGATTTGTTAACATAAGTTTGAAAAATGTAGTGATCTATGTGCTCCTCTTTCGGAGTAGACAAAAACTATAAAATGCATATTTTAATACTTATTACTAGCTTATGGACTGTTTCGATTGTCGAGCATTAGCGCTATTATCAATCGCGGATAGTTGTTCCGTGGGTAACCGGCCGTTTCATCAAAATCCAATTAATATCACGGAATCACATTGTTTTAATTACGCATGAAAACAAAGCTGCTACTTCAATAATAATTGCATTTATTGGAATAATTGAGGAAATCAACATACAGGCAAACAATATTTGTTAACAAACATTTTTCAATATATTTGTGTAATTAATTCAATCGTATAAATAATAACACGGTATGCTACTTTTAAACTAATTTAATGGTTGGTTTAAGTTGTATAATACAAACGATTTATTCGATTAAATTTTATTTCAGTTTTAAATTTCTTTTTTTTCTAATATTTAAAATTTTCAAATCGAAGTCGTTTTCATTATTTAAATTTTTGGAAAGTATTTGTAAATAATATTTTATTTCAACTTGTAAATTCGATGGGCCATAGTGTAAATCTGACAAGTCCACTTTTAGCCGAAAATGACTTGATAGTACCATTTTGTTGCACCATGATGTATGCATGCCTCGCACTTGACAATTTAAAATTGTTAAATATATTGAAAAAAGGTCCAAAGACAATTTGACAACTTTATTTGGATCTGAGACCTACACTATAAAATATTATATATGACTCTGATTTTTTGTATTCAGATCTAACAATTGTACGAATAATTTGCTTAAAATGTGTTTTTTATGTCATTATATCAAAATAATCCGTTTCACTTCTCCTGTAAAATTAAAAAAATGGACAAATTAACACTTCAAGCCATCAAACTGATAGTTTAAATTTAGAGAATAAAATAAATCTGCTTATTTAGTAGCGAGCGGGCTATCTATAAGCTTCAAGAGACGAATTAAGTATTCTAAAAGTATTATATATTATTTATGTTCTTTTACAAGTAGTTACAAGCAGATGCATAATAAATAATAACTTACGTTGAATTACAAAACACCCATAGAAAATCCAGAAGTTTCCTTCTAATAAAAAAGTTCTGAACTACTAAAATGATAATAGCTCAATATGTATGTATAATATGAGGCTATAATTTGCAAACACGGCATAATCCAATATAGTTGAGAAATTAACCTTAAATGTCATTTTGTATAGAAAAATACACTTTAAAATAATTTTTAAACACCAGTTTTAAAAACGGCTTGATTGTATACAAAAAGTCGAATCAAAATATTGCGTAACTTTCAAACTTGGCTTATTACAAATTCATTTAGTTTCAAAAACGGATTATTTTTCTTTAGCCAATAGGAGCTAAGCATTTGAGTCACGTGAGTAATGCCGTCCGGTAAATTTTGTATGACCGTTTTGTTGTAAAATCAATCTTATATTAATATGTAAAATAGTGTATTGCATTTTGCCGTGAATCATGTTTTTGGGAACAAGCCGTGTTTGCAAATAATAGCCTCATATATAAATACCATTTCTGAGCCTAAAAATTTCAATGACTTAGATAATTATAAATTACTATAATATTAACTCCATGGATTTCGATTTAGGGCTTAAAAGTAAAAAAGTTTCCCAAAAAATCGGATAGTACGTCTCATTTTGTGTTCACTTATTTATGTAAATTGAAATTTCTGGTATCAGCAATTATCTAGTTATACCATAAATTTAAAACAAAATCATGTATATATTGATTATAGTTCTATGGTTTTGTGTATCTGTATAATTTATTATATGTGGGTTATGTCCTTTGGTACTTCTATGGTCGATATTATGACTACATGTGAGAAAATAGAATTTAAAAATGTACGTTGACATGGTGTTATATTTTAGAGTTTTCATGTCCCGCCTGAATGAAATGAAGGAAAGGTTTGCGTGGGTTATAATACGCTAGGTTGAATTAAATATCTTCACAAAAGAATGTCACATTGAAACGGTACTTTACTAAAAACGTACGTCGACGTATACAAGTAGTGCTGTAGTTTATATATACAAGTAAAGCAGACTTACCATGATTGCCTCTCTATACAAAAAAGTCAGAATTTCTTATAAATGAATTCTTATGAAATAAAATATATGGAAGATACGTTAAATGACTCAACAAATTTTCTCACGAAGCCGTGAACACACCTGTTACTCTATCGATCTTTTAGCTCCGTCTAGGTTAGATTAGCTTTCCTCTTTCACCTCTCACAGTACGCTCTCAGTCCTATAACTGATATGTTAGTGTTTCCCAATTTTTTAGGTATTTTAAACTTTAGATTTGAAGCTATTGGCAGCATATTAGGTTTTACTTTATTTGATTAGATATAATAAAATACAAAGATAAATACAATAGGCCTTTGATCACTTAACAGAAATATTTCGTAGTTCACGATTGAAGCAAGAAATCCTAATAACGATCATTTGGGTCTAGTTTTTTTTATGTGATCCAAAACAAATATAAAATGTTTTTAACACATATAATAGTTTCATATGATAGATTTTCTCTAAAACATTCTAGGGTTATAGAACAATAGTAGTAGAAGTAGCTAGAAGATTAAAAAATAGTTAATTTATTAGAATTTACTTAGGATACTTTTTTCTACTATAAATATAAATGAAATAATATATATACATAACATTGGCCTGTATATTACGTAACGCCAAAATTAAGAAGTTTATTATCATTGTTGTGAGCTATATAAATCCTCAGATAGGCTTAGACCCCATCAAGTAGTGGATTTGAGAAAGATGATTACAATTGCACAACATAATAAATACATGCGTGGGTATTTGATATAAGTTTTTTCTGCTTTTTGTGTACCAATATATTATGCTTTAAACCACACATGCTGTTTTGGCGAACTTTCTCATTGACAATATATCGATTTTATGTATTTTCCACTTTTCTATTTAATGTTGTGTAAGTCAAAACGTTTAATGTATTCTTATGTATGTTAAATATTATATAATGTTGCAAATCTCTTTCGCAGCAGTGAATGGGCTCTTTTGCCGTCCACCAGTTGGGAAGCACCTGCGCTCCTTAAAATGGCCAGCTACGAAAAGAAATTGAATAGACGGGGTAGTAGGCGACATTATAGGCAAGTTAGCTTACGTCGGCAAGTAAAATAGCCCTACGTATAATTTATATATGATATTTGAAATTGTAAGCTCCAGCCCTAGTGGAAAGATTTAAATTTTTCTTTTGATAATAACTACTATAGTGATATTTTTTGCTCTATTTTATTTTTTATTTTCTACTCTCATAACCATCACTTGAACAAGTGTAAACGTGTATTTGATAAGTATCGATGAAGCTATTTTTTGATATAATTTTTATTATTTTTAATTCTTTGAATGCTAAACAACAAGATATCAGTTTCTTGATATTTGCGAAACATGCTAATAACAATAATTTTTCTTACTGAATATGCAACGTAGTTTTTATGATAAGAACAGAGTATTTTTATAACCCTAAAAGTTTCTTCGTCGTCGATTTCGTGTTAGAATTTTAAGATTTAGAAAAACGATTTTAAGCTTAAACTTATTAAATAATATATATTTCGGAAAACTACATTTAAGTACTGCTTTATAACAGAAACAAAAACATTTATATAATCAAACACCTTGAATAAAACGAACCAAAATAAAAACTTTGCAAAAAATCTAATTTAATGATGATATAAGAAAAAAAGGACGACGTATAACAAAATCACTTTTTTTTCAATTTGTGTTAAAAAGTCAAATCTCTTCGAAATCAAGTTGCAGAGTATATTTTGAAAACAAAAAAGTTTTGAAGATATATAAATATCTTATGAATTCTTCCACAAATGGTAAAATTTTTGCTCAATAACATTTTAATATAATTGTAGACAACGAACAATTGTAAAAGTAAAATAAAATTAAGAGGGATGTGGAGATTTAAAATTTTTATTACATGGATGTTTTTTATTTACAAAATAAAAATGGATATTAAATAACGTTAGCAAATTAATAAGACGTATGTTTCTTATATATAACGCAAAGACAAAAGAAAAAAAATGTACTACAGGGTAGCTTATCTTTAATAATATACGATGTGACGAAACAAAAATTTGTAAAAAAATACAGCGTTGTGCTAAATTGTAAATATTTCAAACGGTAATGTGTTTTTTAAGCTGAAAAATGCTCGCTTTTGTAGTAGCCAGAACGTCGTGCAAAAATTTCGCTTATGAAGTGTTAGTTGGGCTTATTATCATTATGTTACATTCACGTGTTTACGTGACGTGAATTGTAATGCCATAAACCAAGCTTTATTCTGACACAAATACGTAAATATGCATGTGATAATATTTAATATGCAAGAACTGCACTGAAAAATACATACTAATATATACGAACCCGTATTCAGTTATGAAATCATCTTGACAGACTAATAAAATTATTAACAGGGACAAGCTACAGACAGAAAATTGAATGAAAAATTCATACAAATTATATTTTTTTTACACGTTGATACGTTTTGTAAAATTTCAAAATACGTTAAGTAAAAATGTGCGATTTTCATCGCACTGCAATTACAGCGATTAAAGTTTGCTTTCTTTAAGACAATCGACATATCAATGGGGGAGTTGATCAGAATATCAATTATTCACTGAATGCCGGTAAGTTAGTGTATAAATTTCTCAATGATGTTGTAAATTTTAATCTTCACTGAGAGTAAACAAAACTAATTTACAATAAAAAAAATATCTGTCGAATATGTATGTATTTGATCAATTCATGGCTTCAGTTGAACATTTTATTATAGCTGGGACTTAAATAGTAATACATATGAATTTCACACAACTATGAAACTCTAGCACATGATGTTAAGAGTACATGAGGTATGAAAGTAGTCGTTATATCACAATATATTGGTGCAGAGGTGGAAGATCGCATGACTTATCTTTCTAGCCTGTAGAATACATATTATATATGTATATTAACAGTCTGAAAGTTGAAATTTGAGTGTGGTTGACAATTATTTCTTGTAAAACATATAAGAATTATATATTTATAATCATTCTATGTCCATTACTTTTTTTTTTATTATCAAACTGATGTTAATTTTATGATATTCGTTTTTTTATGTTAAGCAGCTCATTATACGGATTACAAGAATTTGAAAAATCGGATTACATTTTTTCATAAAAAAAATAATTCATGTAATAACGATACACATGTAAACATAATTGTTGATAAAAGATAATGGCGTATTCTGTAATATTTTCTGAGAATCGTGCGTCGTTTACAAGGCACAATTATTTATGTTGATGATACGGCTACAACACAGTCTTCATTATAATTCAACATGCTACGGGCTACGACGTATTGAATGGCGTAGACATATTTTGTGATGACGTCACACATTGCCACGCTTAACACTTTAACCCTTGGGCCGTTTGCGCAGAAAAGGAAAACTCTCAGTTTGCTTAATAAATATAAAATAATATGAATGTGAATATTACAAAATAGTTGATATAACAATATTAATTCTTTTTTCAGAGTTAAAGAGAGATTTAAAGAAGGATGTATTTCCAAAGTAAAAATATTTTAAATTGCAAAAACACAAAATTTAAACGATTTTTTTTTGTATAGAAGATCTGCATACCACGTAAACCAGTAGAAAAAATCAATTCCAAAAGTATTGAAAACAAAAAATATTTTATGCAAAAAATACTAGTTTCAAACTTTCTTTTTAAAATTTTGGCGCAGTGAAATAAGTTCACTTTGGAGTTACACCCCTAAATTATAATGTGTATTTAGATGAACATTAATATCGATAGACGTTGTTTTTTTTGTTTAAATATCCTTTTACCGTTAAATATAAATGTATTTATTAAGGAATATATTCTGACTTATTTAAAACTGGTAAACTTCCATATGTGAGATCACTGTTAGCGAC
>JAGVSQ010014514.1:0-10577 GCA_022683975.1 Rhyacophila evoluta
TTCAGAATTTAAAATCAATTTCCATTAAGCACCATCAGTCGAAAATATTAATTAAAATAGATCTATTTCATTTTTACGAATGCAGCTGCATTTTAATTTAAAGTGATAATTTAGTTAGGTGTAGTAAACTAATTTCATAATATTCACTTTATATGCAAAACGGCAATAAATAACAATTTGGCGTGGACCAAGTCTGAAATTAATTCAAATTAGCGACTCGAACCGCTCCCTGAATCTCGGCCAACTATAAATTTAATTTCACCAAGAGAATTTTGACACGCCTTCTCATACTGACACTTTTAGATTAAAGATGGATTTTGTTCATTGATATTGTGGACTGTACCATTTATAATAGTGACAGACATTTAATATTTATATTAAATTATAACTTTGTACGAAAGATGTCGTTGTTCTACAATACAATTGGTTCTTACCGGGTATTCGATGAATAGAGAATGTCTTATTAGAAATTTGCAAAATCAATACCATTTTCTTCAACGTATTTGATCTCGTTTAATTCTTAGAAATTTTACAAATAGGTTATAATATTTGTATAATACAACATTACATTTTTTATAACGTTATAATGAAGATTGTCTTAATTTCTCCCTGCCATGATCGCTAGAATTTCTTCTCATTTTGAATGGTGATGAGTAAGTTTTGTTTGTTCCTCCAGTAGCCAAGAGGTTAGCGTGAGCGTTTTTAAGCCGAAGATTAAGTGAGTTGAAAAATTTGATAAAAACCAACTTTTATTAAAAACAAATCTGTCAAAACAAGTCTTTATAATGCGGATTCTAGATAATAATAATTTAACAAAGAAATTTCAATAACGAAATAACCAAAATTTTAAATACAAAAAAGCGATTAAGAATTTAATTACTTGAACATTAAATTTCATAATATAAAAACAAGCCTTTATTTCGTAATTCTTAACTCTCTATTCATTGTTTTGAAAAATATATGGCATCAACACAAGATTTCCGTCTTAATTATATCTATATTTTATGGGCTTAAATATCACATAATAGTTTTTATCTAAACCTGTGTTTTGGCTACTTACATATATATTAATAATATATATATATGCTATACTTGTATTTTTCGATTTTTTCAACACTCCATCGAAGTAAGCCAGATCAAAATACTGAACCATATTTTAATCATTAACTGTAAGTACGTTAAGTCATCATATCCTGAAAGAAGTCTTGATAGTGAACTCACAGTGTAATCAGTAAGAATTGTGATTAAATTTAATAATGTACAGTATAAGTAAATGCTGCCTTATTTGCCGTTTATAGAAATGAGTTTTTTTTTATTTTGATTGCATCCGCAAGGGATATATATCATAAAAGTTGAAAAATGCTTTTGGGCCTTATAAAAAGGAGAGCCATCGCGTTTCCCGTTAAATATTAAATTCAAATGTGATATTGCACCATGAGGAAGCGCGTTCACTGATACGTGTGTGTGTATTACTGCAAAGACACTGGAAATATTTCCCATATGTAGCTTTTAGGACGTGTGATATTTGTTAAACTTTGATAGCAATTAGATGGCTTAATCTGCAAATCAGACACTTGTGTAAAATTTTCAGGAACAACAAAAATCTTTGATGAATGTGTATTTTGTTGCATGGAGTTGGATGGTGTATGCGGCTTATTTAATGTATTTCAATTTCGTAGGCTCTATGGGTGAAAAAATTGAGGCTGAATGAAATGACATCAAAATTGATTTTTTTACTATAAGTGGAATTAACTGGTTTGCATATTAAGCAATTGAATTGTCATAAATAACTTAAATACGACAAACTATTTGTGTGTTAATGTATACCATAATATTCTGGTGTTGAAACTGAAACATCTTAGAATATCTCAGTTTGAAATATCCCGGATGTACGAGTATCTAATGCTAAGGACGCAACTTTAGTTATTAACATACAAATTTAAGTATAGAATTCACTTTGAAGAAGACAATTTTTTTATCAAGTATTTGATGTATTCATATAGATGTGTTCCATGTTTTCCAAAATTTTAATCGCTTCTAGAAAAAGCATGGATTCTCGATTGAGCTTTGTATGTTTTTTACTTAATTCATTACTCTAACAGATGTATTGTATCTTTCAGGATGAATCTCAAAATCTTACATATTTTGTTACAATACACATTTTTATAGACGTACGGACATATATGGAAAAAAAATTAACAGAAAATGACTGAAAGAGTTCCTGAAATACGGAATATTAACTTTAAATTTTACAGGTAATATAATGAATCGAATCAACCACCTCTAGTGTTTTACATTTGCCCAACGCTTTAGCAATAAAGTAACTTTCAAACATCATATAAAATAATAATATCAAGCCATAAACCTGCGCAGTGTATTTAATTGTCAGGTATAACTTCAACGTATTCGGAGCTTTATAATACAGCAGTCGCAAAATCGCCGAGCTTTCGCTATCAAACAATACGATGAGCTTTTTGTCTTGTAATGCCTATATCTGATAAAAAATATGGATTAATAATAAATAAGTCGTGAAAGATGATATACTTTCTCGTAAAATTGGATGTTATCTGCAATAAAGAAAACACGTTTTCTAAGGGAGACATAAATATAACATTTTTTATATGATATATATGTAGGTAAGTAGATAATTTAATTTATGGGCCTTAAAAATAAAAACACGTTAAATTATTTTTATGTCAATATTATCAATTCAGCTTTCATCTTATCCGACATGTTTTTATCCTTAGCAAATATTGGTACGTACCTTTTAAATATTAATTTTGCTAACATCATTAAAATATTTAACACATTTTTATTTTTACCATGTTCTCTCATAAAGTAGAGTATTTGGATCTAGACGTCTGATTAAGTTTTGAGATCCAAACAAAAAACAAGCGACAGTGAAATTATTAGAAATCTTCAAAGACAGAAGGGTATGCCACTGATTCATAAAATTAATAGTTTTAAAATTATAAACAACATATTCAGTTACAAGATATTATATATATTTTACTACATCATCCCCCACAGTACAGCATATAGATCTTTACAATCTGAAGATGTCTTCGCCAAAAATGGTTTGTATAGATTTCCACAATGTGAAGACATGGCACTTGTCCAACTTTAATAATTGTCAAACAATTGTTCGACCGACAGGATCTTTGGATTATTTCAGTATTCCTATAAAATAAATTATATCAAGCATAGTTTTACAGTCTTTTGAATACACAAATGTGGTAACGGAATATGGATTGAGAGAAGTTGATGGATAGAAGTTATGTTTAAATGCTTTCTAGAGTGTAAATTTTTGTAGATAAACCAAATATTTTTTTGTGCCTTTTACCTATTTACATTGTATTTAATAATAATATTAACATTTTGCTGTTACATACTATTGTTGAAAGTTTATTTATACATGTTGTAATACTAAAAAAATATATAAGTTTAATACATTAACAACACGATATACATATGATTATAACAAACATATTAAAAACATACTAAAATATAAAAAAAATAATAAAGAAAGAATTAAAAATATATATATACAGAAAGGAAAAATAGAGTGTCTACCAAGTAAGTTAGACGACCTCATTCTTATAATGTAAAAGATAGCATCCATCTAAGCTCACTCTCACCTAGGCGGAAAATATTAATATCCGAGGCAATCTCGTTAAATATCACACATTGCTCTCCACATTGGCATGACTACTGGCAGGATAGTCCTGCATTTAGGAGTGAAAAACAACTGATTTCTTAGGTAGGTATCAGCGATATACAGACCAACATCAGCAAGAGCGGAAGAGCTTACATACACGAAGCTTGTTATCATTAATCCAAACTAAATTCGTGATATTGTTGAATGCAATTAATTTGATTATAATCATACACAAATACACCATAATGTTTTGTTTACGTGGTTGATATCAAAATTACCACATAAACTATCTACCTGATATTAACAATATTAAATAACTATTTGATAGTAACTAATACGTCTGTGATATATAACACACACTTTGTGGGTAAAATTACAACAGTTCATTGAGTACGTGATAAACAAATTATATTGTATGTGGTGTTACCATAATAACTAATCACGTATTTTATTCAATATCTTAAACATCTTAAATAATTATTTAAAACCAATACACAATTTTGTAGGTCTGTGTTTCATTTATTATTTATTTTTAAATTAATTTATAATTTATTATGACTTAAGACTGAAATTTATATTCAGGATCGCGATAAGTTTACTTACATTTATTTTGATGTTTTGAGTTTAAATGTAATATCGTGTTTCATTTTAAGTGATTTATAAATTAATTTCAATTTTCGTTCAAAATTTAACAATCAACCATCTTTATAAAGGACCAAGATTTTCGGAAAAAGAATCGGAAGAAATTTCTTGCAAACATTATTGGGAGGGAGGGAGAGGGAGGAGGAGGGGTGAGTTTTTTTTTTTGTGCCATGCCCGTGAGTATAGTATCTTCGCATTGTAAAGATTTATTTCAAAGGATATTTTTACAAAAATTGATTTTTAGCCATTTACTCAACCCATTTGGTATGCTATCCTGCATGGTAAGCTATGGTAATCGAAACATCAAATTCCGGCAATCGAGAGGACATATTGTTTAATATTCTTACCACATAATATTAGCTGGTTTTTTTCAGGAAGTTTTTTCCTGCCATTAGAAAGTCATCAATTTTTTTGGTTTCCTTTAATCAATTTATTTAGTAAATAAAGAAACAATTTAAGTCTTTTTGTACTTCAAATTTGTGCCTATTTAATGTTTTTAATTTGGCCTAAAGTTTTTAAATAACCGATTTTTGTGCCTTTTGTAAAATTTTCTCTGTGTGGGTTACGTCTTTTTTCTTTCTACAGTCAATATAAAAAGCTTATGACATTACATTTGTATAGAAGAATGTCTCAAACTATTTCATAATATGACTTTTTTATATACCATCATCGCTCTCAGCATGGAGCATATGGATCTACACAGTGTGAAGATATCCACTCCGAAAGAGGAGTATATGGATGTCCGCAATGTAAAGACGTTTTGACAGATTATTTTTCATGAGAATTTTTTGGTAGACAATTAATCAAGCCAATGGGCATCTAGTTCTGCATTTTCAGATTTTTAAAATTTGGCAGATGGGGATTCGAACCCGCATTCCCCGGATTGCTAAGCGTGCACCCTACCAACTACGCTACCGCGGAAACAATAATTAATTTAATCCCTGAAAAATTGTGTTGAATAAAGTAGATTCTTCTCGATAGCAGTACTCCAGAATACTCCTGATTAAGACGGATAGGACGTAAGGATAATGGAGACATTTTATGTAATAGTGTGCTGTCCACATAAACAAAAACGCAACTAATGGCGGGAAATCATAAAATCTGACGAAATATACATATCCTAGATGAAAGTCTTGACATAATTTTATTTAATAAATATGTAGAATCATTTATTTTTGTATATTAGTCATCATAGTGTATTCTTTACAATTGAAAATATAACACAGTAAAGCATTTGCTGTCTTTTTGCTTAGAAGCGTTGACTTACTTTTTTGTTGGTTTGCTCGTGAAGTTGCTTCAAACCCGCATTCCCCGGATTGTTAGACACGCACGCTGCCAACTACGCTACTGGGGAAACTAATGTGACTTTATAATACCATATAAGCACGTCTTTCATCAACCAATAGTAAAATAATTCGCATAAAGGTGAGAATTCTAATTAATTCAGAGCTGCTTTGTGCTTTGGATAATCAAATTTTATGCATGCATCCAACTAGTAAATATTCTACGTTCGTAATATGTTGCCAAATACCGCAGTTTAGGCAAATAATGTCTGTCTATTTCAGTATATATAACAACCCTTATCTATCTGCCTCGTTTACGCAACCACATTATTAATTTCAATGCCATATTTATGATAATAATAAAAATATCTTATACTTCTCTGATACACATAGTACAGATTTAAATCTTGTATGAAATTAGATCTCATGATCAATGAAACGGTTATTATCATTTTTTGGAATAGCTAAAAGTAATATTTTTGCTGTTATAAAATGGAAATTAAATTCTTGTTGTAACGTCGATGACCGATTGGTAAGCATTCATGCTTCAGTGCCGAATTACACGAGTTAAATTCCTATAAATTACTAAAAAATAATAGTAAAATGTATTGAAAATTTGAATTAGCATTTCTAATAGACTGTGTTTTTTTCATCTATTAACATTGTTATTCATGATCGACAAAAGACTTAAAATATTGTGTGCCGCCAAGTATTGAAATAATTTTTTTATATCAGGATAAATAAATTGATTCGAATACTGAATGAGGTTAAAAATATCCAATGAAAAGCTACGAAAAGCTAGTAAATGCATTTTTAAAGCGGAAATGTTAAAAAATATGCTCGAAAATTCTCTTTGTAAGTTTACAAAACAGTCTCCAATCAAACTCACCTCACTCAGGTGATAAATGTAAATATTGGTAGAGTTTTATTAAAATATTCTGGAATCCAATATTACAATTGACTAAATGATGTCGAATACAAAAAAAAAGTACAAGAGGCACACAAAACGTCTGTTTAATAATTTTGGTCCAAAATTTAAATATGCACAACTTTGAAGTATACGAAGATTAAATGTTTTATTTACCTAATCTGATATTGATTTAATAACTTTTTGAGAGAATGCAATAAAATCAATGTAGCGAAAGTTGTTTTTTCGGTAAGTAAATTTAACCAACCATCCTTTTTTAAACTTAACATATAAATTTAGATACTATTTTGGCATTTGCAGCTTATATAGTTGTGATAGAACGTGTCTAAAGTTGTATACATTGTGATTATTGAATAAAATATATTTTGGAAAAAGCTGTGGGTTATGTCCATTTTACTTTCCATAATCAAATTATGAAATAACAATAATACTAAGTGAATAATATAAAATCAGCCTGATTGTGGATGCATAAAAATAAAAAAATATTCGTATCTGATACTTAAGAATAAGTTTATCGCTATTGTTCACCAATCAATAACGCCAATCAAGATCGTACAAAAGAAAGTTTTCTTTTTAAAAAGTTCATACTAGCATTTGTGTTAAGTTTTCAGTTTATTATTTCAAATAAAGGAAACCTTTCAAGTACCATCCCTCGAGAACCAAACATCTTTCTCGGAATACAAGCAAATGCAATAACAAGGTTTTGTTGCAGGAAAAATAAAGTTGTATATTTGCTTCATTTTAAAACAGCAATGAAGATGTATTGTAGTACAAAACTGAGACATTTACTTCAGTTTTTGATGAATTTACTCGTATATACAACAGTAATATCACAATTAATATTCGCTCTGAAACTAGAGCATATGGATCTTTGTAATGCGAAGATATGTTTTACATGAGAATTATTTATCAGTAAATTTTTCAACCCAATTGGCATCCAGCTTTGCATTTGTGTTTTTTTTTAAATCTGACAGACATGGGAATCGCACCCGTATTCTCCGGGTGCACACGCTAACTGCTACGCTACCGGTGAGACATTATTATACAGCAATTACATTATTACTCATATATGTTTTCAACAACACAGCAATATTGCTGTTTATATTTATAAAAAGTCATCCATATTTTGTCCTTTAAAAGTCATAATAAATATTATACCGTCGAAAAAACATATAAAAATTTATGGCTCATTTACACACGTTTTTCATCCTTTTTCTAGTATATGTTATAATAACTTAGATATTAGCTTGAAATAATATGACCGTGCACACACTTAAAAATGAGCAATACATTAATTAAGATGTGTGCATTTGATTATTTGTCTAGTGCTTCATTGTTTTTCTTTGTAGTTAAATGTAATAATAAAATATGTATACGTCTTATAAATAAATGTTTTTTTCAACCATGCCCACTCTGCAAGTAGTGAATATAAATCTCCCCGGTGTAAAGAAATGTCTTGACAAATTACTTTTTACGAGACTTGGTTGTCAAGCAATTGCTTATTAACGTGTAATAAACAAATAAATATTTCGAGCGGGAAACAGTGAGCGTATCAGGAAGGAAGCTTAGACTCTAGTTTTAATAAAATGATAATATTATATCCTATTAAAATCACATTATTATTTTCGTATAATTTGCTACCTATAAATCGAATCCATAAAAATTAACACAAAAGAAATGAGTTTAATTCAGCCAAGCTTTAGTTATATATAATATAATTATACAATTAAATAACTCTTAAATAATTATTATACAATATTATTAGAATATTATTTCGGACTTTGTAATAAATGAGATTTCACTAATGCGGCTTTAATAACCGTGACCATTATTTCAAGGTGTGATAGATAGGTAGAGAGATATGAGATTAATTTTTAAAATGGACTCTCATAGAAATTAATATCACGAATTGTAAAAGTTTCATCTCTTGACAAACCACAGGCGTTGTAATATTTTTGTAAGAGGAAAAGAGTTGTTTTGAAAGTTGTCCATACATTGGCTCACAAACTATTTTATGACTACAATATAATGCAAATTATATGTATTGATTGGTCGTTCTTCAATAATTCTATACTTAAGAAAGAATTAATTTTAATTATAAATCAAATATAGAATACAGCACATCCTTTTCATTTTTATGTCTGCTGTGGAATAGTGGATCTATACAGGATCAAAATTGTATGTTTTACGAAAAGGCTTTTTGTTTTCAATGTTTTTTCAATTTATTTTTTCGTATAGTTTGTATGCTGTATGGTTCTTATATATAAAAAAATACTTGTTTAAATCTTATCTTCTACATTTTGGCATAGTGGAATATATATATCATGCTCGCTTCTAAAGTGGAGCATATGGATGGATACATAGTGAAGATATCCACTCCGAAAGTGAAGTATGTGAATCTTCACAATATGAGGACGTCTTGAAAAAAATATTTTTCACAAGAATTGATTGTCAGCCAATTGTTCACCCTATTGACCATTGAATGGCTTGATTGATAAGATACGATAGGATAATGTTTTATAAAATAGTATAAATATAGTTTTCGATTGTGGTAAATAGATATGCAATTGGCATTAGCATTTCAATTTAATTTACCACAATAATTTGAAATATTATCCATAAAAAAGATTCTTTTTCACGATAACAGATAAAAGCTCATTATGAATTTTTTGCACTTGCTTTGTTATCAAACTATTTAATTTGGTTTCGTATTGTATATGGTAGTTGGTCGCGTGCGCGCCTAGCGATCCGGGGAATGCGGGTTGGAATCCCCATCTGTCGGATTTTAAAAAATCGAAAAATTCAGGACTGGGTCCCCATTGAGTTGAGTAATTGTTTGATAAACACAAAACAATCTGTCAAAACGTCTTCACATTGCGGCCATCCATATACTCCTCCTTTGGAGTGGATATTTTCACACAGTGTAGATATGTTTGTTTATATATATTTTTATATATGTTATATGTTTGGGAGCAAAAAATAAAAATCATACTTGAATAAAATCAATGTATAGATATTGTACACTGAAAAATATTTAATTACTACTCAAAATAACTATAACAGAAGAAACTAAGGATGCAGGACTAGATGTTAAGTGGATTGTAAAATTGGCTCACAATCAATTCGTGTAAAAAAATATGAATCTTCACGTTGCGAAGATCTACGCTCCTCATTTTTGGAGAAGTCATCTTTACCTGCAGATAGACAGTAGTATGCTCCACTTTCGGTACGGACATTGTAAAAAAAAGATTTATTTAAGATTTCAGTAAAAATGTCAATATTATTAATTATATCAAAAATATTTGAATATCTGAGATACATTTTTGATGTTAGATATATGATTGTTTTAAAATATGTACAAATTTTTGTATGTTTAAGAGAAGTTTGTTCAAAGTTTTAACTCACAGTGATGAATATCAACTTATACGTCTAAAAAACATGTTATACATCCATTTAAACAAACAATTTTTCGCTCTTGAAAATGTTTGGAGCCTCTGGCGTAGCGTGTCGCTTCACTCTGCGGTAATTAATTTCAAAAGCCGCAATTAGTTTATTAATGCGCCGCCAGGTGGTGTCGCCTTGCAACGTAAAGCCTTCGCGCATTTCCCGCATCGCCTTAATAGTATTTCACGCAATATATTGGGCCAGACATTTCATAATAAACAATATGTATCATCACTAACTAGAATGCATCGAGCCTTACTAACTTGAATCACTCTTCCGTAAGTAATTTGTACATTATAAATATTATTTTTTTAAATAATTATACAGCATAAGCAAAATACAATTGCTTATATTAACTTTTTAATTTTCACCTACCTTTCATCTGTTATTTTTCTTCGTTTATTAATTAAAAACCGTTTTCTCGTTAGTTCAACTTGATCGTTTTTTTTATTAATTCCATCTTTTAGGCAAATTTTTATTTAAATTAAATTAACAATTACAAATAGAAACAATTTTATTATGTATTTTACGACAATCATAAGAGGTATTTATTTCATACATCTATCAATATTTATTTATTACATGTTGTAACATTACAAATTACAAGTTTAATACGTTAACA
>JAGVSQ010014515.1:0-10577 GCA_022683975.1 Rhyacophila evoluta
CTAAGACCTTGGTTGGCGTGCACTAGAGTGTGCGTGATTCTTATTCTAACTAATTGTGCCTTGTTAATATCTGGCTTTGTCGGGAAGAGATCTTCTCGTTCACCGTAAGATTTCGCAAAATAGCTAAGCTATAAAAGTATCCTTCGTAGATACCAAGTCGCTATGGCAGATCGGTCCTACAAGTGGTCGAATTGTCGTCTCATTATTTCATTCGTTACCGTATATTATAACATCAACATTTTAATTCAATATTTGTTCGTTGATCCAGCTATATACATTTAAATAGTTTATTTCCTAACAAATTAACACTTAACAATATGATCACATCTAATGATATACTATTACTTGATAAATACTAACAATTCTATACTAATAACTTATAAATGCCCTCATTATAATTGCATTAAAAAAATCAATCAAATTGTAATTATATACTATAATATAAATATTTCAACGAGAATGCTATAAATACTTTTTTTCGAAATATATTTTGTGGTTTTATAAAGTTTTTCTCCAATCAATTTTGAATTTTCAACATTTACATCAATTTATGGGTTTTGGTGTGCCATACTAAAGTATACAAAAAAAAAATTATTTTGATAATCTCTATTTTTTTAGATCACCCACTAGCGTAAATTGAGTGTTCAGGAATTTCATTCAAGTCCATGAATTATTTACAATATATTATTATTTAATCCAAGTGAATAAGAATACAATAGTATACCATACTCTTTTCATTAAATAGTCTAACTTTGTTATAAATGTGTATGTATTAATACATTGGTATAGTAAACAGCATTTTTCAATCTTTAATTGAAATAATTGTATATTTGAATAAATATAGTATGAATAATACTATACAGATCAGCATTTCCGAACCTTTTTACGCCTGTGGACTGGTAAAAATAGGAGAAATATTTACGTAAGTATTATTATTTATTAGTTGATAGTAGTATATATCAGGTAGATATAACAAACAAATAACGGTCTTTATGTAAAATCAAACAAAAATTTTAAATGAAAAGAAAGGTTGATTTTTTAAATAATTAGAAAACCATCAGTAAATAGATTGTTTAAAAAGAGACCATCTCGTATTTTTTAAAACTTTCTGAAGGTATTTAAATTATAAAATTAATGCAAAATCTACTGTTACATCTTTGCTAGAATAGTTGATATCCTGGGTTTCAATGTTGTTTTGAAGGGACGGAGTGCCGCATTGACACCCAATCGGTTTCTCAGCTTCTTTTTATTATTAACGTTGCGGGAAAAACCTTCTCATATGTATAGGTAATCCAGTAGGCGGATAATTCTTCTTATATTTGTGATATACATATTTTGATAACAAAAACGGAACGTGTACACTGAACTTGCAATGCACTTGTTTTTAATGACACTTTTCTCGAAAAATTTCACATAGGCATTTCAAATGGGCGATAACCATTCACGGAATAGCAGAAACTATCTGTAGACCAACGGTTGAGAAATGCTGATATAGATGGCTATCCTAATTTGTTGGCGACACAGTTGAAAACTTTAACCTACATTATTTAAAACGCGCCAAGTTATCGGCGCGTTCGGTTGCGGCACGGACGGTTGTTCAAATTAGTAAAATAAATAAAACTATTAGGCCAATTCAAACTTTTAGTTCAATAAATAAATAACAGTGAGATATTCGTTTCAAAATTATTCGCAAACCTTTCTGTGCGATAATAATATTGACTGTAAAAAGGAAAAGGGACGTAGCCCACAAAGAATACATTTTAAAGAAGGCACAAAAAACGTCTCCCCAACGATTTTGGGAAAAAGTGGTAATTTTAAACAAACACAATCCCAAATTTCATGAAAATTTATCCATCATTTATCTGATATTAATTTAGTAAGCTTTTCAAGAAAAACTAATAAAATGTATGTGGTAGGAATCTTTTTTCCTAATCGCAAATTTCACAGGCTATCCCTTTATAAAACTTAATGCTAAATTTAAATACTTATTCGGTATCTGCACCTTACTATTGAGTTGTATACATCGTAATTATAGAAAAAGGGCTATTTTAAAAAACTGAGAGTTACGTCCTTTTTCTTTTATACAGTCGATATTATATGGGTATCTAATATTTACTAAGTAGTCCTTACCTACCAGGCTAGACTGTGAGATTATTTTCTGACTTTTATTCCAAAAAATGTGGAAATTTATTACGATGAAAAGTATTTACTAAAATTGATTAGATATTGAACGCCCAATGGCATAGTAAAATGAGATAATCAACATTGTAAGCCGGACTGCCGCTGAATATACAACTACCTATAAGTTAATACAAATAAAGTTATTTATTTTCAATAATATAAATGTAGTATCTTGAAAATTTCAATATGGTATTATATCATATACCAAATAGCTTGAGGTTTTTTTTTTGCATTTTTTTTAAATACCCCACAATATCCAACGATTGATAATTCACTGAACTTTATTTTCCGTATGTATCCATATTAAAAATATATATACTTTTTCTTTCTGATCTGCTCGCTAAGTGAATTATGAACGCCATATGTCGCCTCTAAGAATCCCTATCACTAGTTAATATTATTGCATTCTCGCATGCGATACCAACACTCCTTAGCTGATAGTTTCCACCGGATACGCTCTGTAAATACCCGGTCAAAGCTTGATCCACGATTGCAGTTGCACTTGTGTTGCAATAAGTAGTTTATCAGAAAATAAGACCTCGCTAGAAACAAAACTTCCACATTAGTTTATTTATTTGATTAAGTTAAATTTAGTTAAAGTCACATTTAAAATTTCTAGTTTGACATTCATTTTTAAATTTACCGTTAACTCTTGACTTTGAATACTCTGTACTTTGTGCATACGTTAACAGCAGAAATACATTCATTAAAACCATAAATCTCTGATTGTACTTTTTTGCAAAACATGGATCATATTTATTTACTGGGCGTTTTCAATTTTCAAGAAGAACTCTCTCTCACACCAGTTTCCATAAAAATAAAGCTTTAAATAAACCACTTAAACAATTATTATTTTCATCTAATAGCCACGAAAATTCATAAAGCTCCAATGCTCAGGTGGCAACAAAAGAGTATTGTATTCTTCGGGGGACGTCTTCAAATAAAGTAATAAAGGTTCCTCTCAAGCGAGTCATCTGTCATGATTAAGTCTTTCGTTGGAAAGGCTTAATTAAAATAAATTGATATACAATAAATCTCATGATAATCTGTCCATAACGAAATTGTAGGTGAAACAATTTTATGTGGAATGGAACTAATTAATTGTGAAAAATTCACTTTATAATTAGTACAAATACGTTGGCATCTTCCAAATTAATACTCACATACAGCATAATATTTATCAAAATATAATTCAAGTTTATCTAAATATTTTTATTTTGTAAAAATATACTTACAATGATGTTTTGAGAATACGTTCCATTACCAAAAGCTAAAACAGCTTCATGCCGGAAATCGAAATTATTTTGATCGATACACATATTTCCAAATAAGCTATATTTGATGTAGGTACTAATATTATTAACCGGCTATGCCTGGGTATAAAAACTCATTCTTTATTCAAATTATTTTTATTCATCAGTTTATCACCAATTTATTTCAATGCTTGGTTGTGTACAACATTTTTAGTCTCCTGTTGATCATCTGTGATGATTTTTAAAGTAGACACAAAAAAGTATTTGAGCCGTTATCATTTTTCAATATTTCCAGTAGTTTTTGATAATGTATCTTTTATATTAATCGATATTCGTAAATTTTTACTTAATGATCAGAAAAATAAAGAAAGAAACATTCTTTGTTACGCCTTGGTTACATCATATTCAACATATTGTCTCCCAGTAAGTCACGAGTTCAAGTTTTGTAACTGCATACTAAGTGTAAATTCAGGATATGGTAACCTAATAAATTTACTAACTGGCTAAAAACAATACTCATGAATAAATATATTGTAAAATTAAGTTTTTCATTGAAATTTAGAGTGGCTTAAAAAATACCTTAGTTTAAATTGTTTAGACTCTATTGTGTAAATAGTTGTATGTATTACTTTCTTATATCGAATATATTTATATTAATACACAATTCAAAACAAAACATTTGGGGTACCTACATCTATAATGCATGTAATTTATTAAATAATACATAACATCTTGTGAAAAATATTTCATAAAAAAAATTCAAATTTTTCCATTTTGCTGAAATTATGTCAACATTTCCTGAAAATCTACTTCTTTCCTCTTAAGCTTTAAGCTTCGCACCATTGACTTTATTTCCTTGCTTTCTGTTTATTCTTAACAGTCTTAGTTTGATGAATGCTCCTTTCAAAGCTTTCCGCATTATTCATTAAGAGGAAAAAACTCTTGTTACATAATATGCAATTTTATTTCGATTGCACTCAAAGATCCACTCTTGTAATATCTTATAAATTTACTTTAAAATATTATTTAAGCTTTGTTTTATAAGAAAAACGTAAAAATATTCAATTTCTCAGCTTGTTCATTATTGTCATTTGCAATAAAGTTACAAATATTCCTGAATATGTGTGGGAATGCGTAATTTGAGTCTCTGGGCTACAAAAAGCACTCTAGATTCATGACCAACGATAAGCATAACATTTAAAAATTCGAAATTAAGTTAACTGAGCTTAATTTTGAATGCTAACGTCACCTTTGCCATTGGTCATGAATCCAGAGTGCTTTTTGCAAATCAGTGACTCATTAATACAATGCCCGTTATCAATTTATTATGTATTGCTAATCGTAATTTTATAAGTGGGGTTGAATTATATAAATCTCACTGTTTGAAGGATTTATTATAACAAAATCAATTTAAGTCTCAACGCTTTTGCTAGATATGTCACATTAAAATACATATAAAAAATCCATGAGATCTGATTCATATATAATACGAGATATAAAATTGAAGTCTACTGCGATTCACAAATTTAGGATCAGTAACGCAAATGTTTATCCTTGCTCCAGAATAGGTGTCAGTCGTTTATTTTCTTTTTAAATAAACTAATAGTATAATAACATTCATTTAATTTAATGTCAAAATACATAAATAAAAATAGAACAATTAATACTTTTTTATTAATTAAAATAAGATTCCTCCAAAACCAAGAATATTCACAAATTTCACTCGGTAAATTAATTACATTAACAAACAATATGTATTCTGTGATCGATTGTTAACCTTTGTATTATTTACTTAACAATTTTTGGCTTTTCATCTAATCTTTAAACAAAAATGGTTGTTGGCTCTCTTTTTTATATTCAGAGTCAATTCATTCGGCATACGCGTATTTTTATAACATTAAAATACTCATTAAAATTTATTTATTATTACATAATAAATTGAATAAATAATAGCTCAAAATATATATATTTCTGCAATATAATCTTTAAATATACGTGTTTTTTTTTCTAAGTCAAATTCATGATTTTCTTTATTGAGATAAGACTTCATCATCATTTTTCAATACTGAGTTTTGATAACGAAGCACGATTTTATTTTCTATACAATTCAATTTGTTTTTTCCCTCTTTTTCGGATTTGGTTTTTCCATACAATTCTGATTCTTTTGTGAAACCTAATACATCCTAAAATGCCACTTTTTAAAAGGGCTCCTTTGCTTTTACCAGCACATTTTGAACACTCATTTTCAATTTCGCTAATACGTATTTTTTACGCATTTATCTTTTGATGTTAATCTATTTTAAGAATTACATTTACCATTTACAGTTTAATATATTATTAATTTGATTAATAAATTACCAACGTATAAAAATTTCAATGCCCATGCTAATTTATTATATCATATACATCAACCACAAAAGCCGTATTCTGTGTAAATATATATAAGACCTTGCTTATTTTTAATGTTTTCCTACGTCTTTTGAGCCCTGGCACATGTATTATAGATGCAATGCAAGATAGCTGATTAAACTTTACTGTTAAAGAGCAAGCGAAACAGTACATCAACTCTATACCTACATCTCACTTTTGGCAGTATTAATCAGAAAACACTGACACTACTTTTAAAGGGTGAACACTTATTTTTATTTTTTTACTATGCTCGCTTGAAAAGTGAAGCATATAGATCTACACAGCCTGAAGAGTTTCACTCCAAAAATGAAGCACATATATATAGATTTCCCTAGTGTAAAGTGACGTCTTTTTATATTATTTTTCACAAAAATTGCATATAAGACATTTTCTCAACCTAATGGGTATCTATTCCTGCAATTTTTGAATTTAAATCCGACAGATGTGAGAATCGTACCTACATTCCATATATACTAGGCGTACACGCCAATCTCTACGCTACCGGGGAAACTCTATTTATTTATTATAATATTATTTATTTTTCACGTTGAGTGGTATTTTGCCGCCGAGTAAAAAGTTTCCATAAAGTGAATATGAAGGTAAGTGACGCTAAAAAATTTACTTCATTCCTAGTAACAGCTGTTTTTATATTTTAATTAACAATTTAATATTTCAAACTTTTTTAATTTTGTCACTACTTCCATATAAACTTTAAAGTAATAAAAAAAATACTCGTCATGTCACTTCCTTAAATAACTCCTCTCGCAATGTTTTCATATATGAATGTTTTTCAAATATGTATATTCGTTCATATATCAATGACGTTTTTTTATATTATCTTCCATCAAAAATATAGCATTATATTCCATTCTACTTTGATATGAATTGTTGCTTAAGTCAAAGTATAACAAACTCAGATAAATCTATTTCTGCTTCGAAAAAATATTGAACCCAAAAGTATTGTCATCGTATTATCCATAGATTCAAACAATATATACAAAGTCTAATTTAATCAAAAATCGAAAGCACAAAAGAGCTCATTACAAGAATACTACTAAAAGGATCAGCAATTCCCTTTGATAACTTAAATCAAATTATTTATACTATTTCCAATTAAACTGATTGTACTATAGAATACGTTCCGTGTATTAATAATATGAGCCATAGCACTGAATAGTAAACGGGTCTCAGCTATTGTATAATTTTCCTTTGAATATAATTTATTGCTGAAAAGGGTGTTGGTCGGACGCAAGATTTTCTACAACAAAAACCAAATAGCTTTCAATTTCCTCCTTGCTGAGAAATATTCAAAACACTCCTCGACTCTTTGTAAAGTTTTAAGTGTAAATAGGTACATAGAATGACTTTTTGACCCCATAATTCATAGCCGAATATAAACTTTACACTTTTCATATTTCATATTTCTTCAGGAGAAACTTTCCAAAAAGTTACCATAAATCAAAGACATTATCAAAGCATCACTGTATATATTTGCATTACAGATTATGTGCCTATTATTATTATTTTTTTTATACACGTGTATGATCAATCGTTGTCAATTCACTGATGAAGAAAGGCTATCGTTTGGTCCTGTTATTTTTCCTTAGCTTTCCGTACTAAATTTATTTATTTATTTATTCATGACTTCAAAGTTGGCCCGCTTCAAGCTCACTCGCGGTAAGAATTTTATAACGATATTTGTGCATCTAAATATTTATCGCAACATATCAAGTAGCATATAAGTAGTAACTGTTTCTGTCGATTATCGACGTTTACTTCACTGCTTGTTTCCATGTGTTACATACTATCATAGCGACCTTTAACAAACATTCACTAAACACAGCACACAGCTGAGAATATAAATACTTTCGTAATTAAATGACATCAGCTTACCTTGGTAATTTTATCAACAAAACAATAACCGAATTCATTATGGGCATGCTTTATTAATGTAGCTTAAAACTATGGAAGAATATGTATTTGACAACGTTTTGCCACTCTGGTCAATATTGATACGCATTCCAAAGTACAGAACTAATATACCATTAGTCATGCCAATGTACGGAAGGCAATGATGGTGTTTAGCAAAATTGCGTCAGTTATTAATATTTTCCACCGGAGTGAGTACCTTTATCTTCAAATTCCCTCTTTCTTTTCTGTTGTTTTACAATATTTACTTTGCTTTATATATATTTCTTTCTAGTATACATTTTGAATAAGCCAAACTCTTTTATTGTTATAATACGTCATGTTATGAATGTTTTAAACTAATAATACATAGTATTCTCAGCAAATGAAATAAAAAAAGCACTTTTGTTTGATCAAGTTTTACATGCATTAAACAAGAAATCAAATTTTCGCCTGTGTATCAGTCCATCATTACGAACAAATTATAAATTTATTAATTTAATTTTTACGTATTTTAAGTATAATATTTTTTTTTATTGTGTATATTCAGAGATCGTCATAATCTTGGGACTGTGCAGTAAAATGGAACGCTTTTAAGGAAATGATTTTCATTAAAGGAAAATGACTCTATCGAGTTTGAAACGGTTGAATCCTTTAATCATTGATTGATTCAAACGGTTCTGGCATTTATTGAACCGTTATTATTTTTTCGGTCCGCATTTCTGATAGCTTTCATGAAAGTAAGGTTTTCCGCGCAAGTAATTTTTTTCCCCCCATACTTTGTATATACTCATATAAGAAAGTATAATGAAAATATGTATTAACAAACGACCATAGAGAATTACACTTAAGATTTCATTTAGTAATTGGTACACGTATTAGTACAATGCGTTCGTTGTTCTAAATCGCAGCCTTGAAATAAATAAAAGAGCTTAATAAGAATTTAGCACTACCACTTAACTGCGAGTATGTAGCAATATAAGTCATCCGGATTGTGAGGGCGTTGCGCGCTAACTTGCTAACCCGTATTTTATTTTTTACGGTAGTGAGCTTAGTTCCAATACTGATAGATGGATTATACACACTAATACGTATATAATAAACGTTGACGCCAATAAAAGATAAAAAATTCAATTTAACAAATAAGCTTTTCACTTCAATGGTTCATTTCACTGCAATATTTTAAATATCTTTAAAATCAAGAGTAGGTTTTGTTCAGTATATTTTCATCCACATACCGCCTGAATCTTACTCCATTACATTTTAATTATGTTACAAAAGCTTCTATCATTAGGTAGTAATGATAAATATACCCTAGGATTTCTATTGTCATATGTAATTTATCCGTAAGTTACCAAAAGATTCATTTATCTCAAAAAGCTTTTTTCAGTGGTCACAACCCTGGTAAACTTGCTTTCTTTTCTGTCATGATTTTTGCTGAGTTCTAGAAAAGTCTCAATGTATTCTCAACAGAATGGAAATGTAACAATAACACATTTTTGGGTTAATATGCGTGAGTTATTTATGAGAAGATCATGGTGATTAAGTGGAACACAGAAAACGTGTTTGCCCGCATTTAATATATTGCCCTAACTTTCTATGGCCCGACAATACTAATATATTATGGACTTTTTTCGGCTTTAAAGTTCCTCAACACGCGCTTTTTCACTTTATCTCTTTATTTAAAAATATTATTTCATTATACTATAAACGTACTAGGCAGAGTATGAAGCTATTTACTATGAGGAGCGATCGATAATAACAAACATAATATAACACTCGACTTACATACGATACAGTACATTAAATTTCTCGAACCTTACGGATGTTACTTACGTATATTGTATTACAAATAATGACTAAAAACTTACAGAAAATACCTACTATGATTCAATATGTCAGTCATACCAAAATGTTATCATGATTGATGTCGAGTATTACTTCCATTTGCTTCTAAATATCTCTAGTGACTTTCCAGTAACATTATTACTATTCATTTCAACAGTATGACTACAAGACAATAAGCAGATTAAATTATGAAAATTACATTGACAAATTTCAAAGCTGGTTGTCAGAATAAAATCAAATTAAATATTATATTAGACGCATATTTTTATACGTATATTATTTAAATACTTTATTCAGTCTATGAGTAAGGATTTTAATTCAAATATGGCGAAATATGTCAATTGTTACTTGATCTGTTTTAATGACTAATAACTTTTTAATCATTGAAAAATACTTTGACAATTAATTTATTTATTTGCCAAGAAAATATTCAAGGTGTCTATTCAAATTGTGAAGATCGCTATACTTCATTTCTGAAGTGGACGTCTTCACACAATGTAGATATATATGCTCCTCATCTGGAGCGAACATGGTAAGAAAAAAAAATCATTCAATCACAATCAATATTATACTGACCAATGTTTTACAACGAATTCTAAATACGTTGTACAAAGTGATATATTTACTAAGTTCAAAAATATTTGTTTTAATCTGTAAAATGTACCGTGAGATAGGAATCTCTCTTCTAGTCTAAATGTTTTCGTTTCAACGAGGGCTATGTTTTTATCTCTATTAATGCTCTGCATTGAACGTTAACCCGGTCAACTAATTCCTAGTGGTCAACCCTTTTCGATCGATTCGCACTTTTCACCACTAGGGCATTCAAAAACTTATAATAACTACGTAGTTTATATTTCTATAGGTTAAGTATTGAGACCGAAAAATAATAATAAATATTCTAAATTCTTTTCGAAATAATTTAGCTTCTGAATTATTTAAGACTGGTAAACTTCCATATGTGAGATCACTGTTAGCGAC
>JAGVSQ010014516.1:0-10577 GCA_022683975.1 Rhyacophila evoluta
TCAAACAATTACTCAACCCAATGGGCATCCAGTCCTGCATTTTTCGGATTTTTAATAGGAGTAAACTGAAATTCGGCGGAGTCCATATGCTCTGCTTAGGGAGTGGATATGGAAGGAGAAAAAAAGAAGAACTTCGGAAATTACTATTACTATTATTACTATTGACGTATCTTTATGAATTCTATTTTCAATTGAAATATTTAAAGAACGTATACGTACAGATACTCCAAAAACCATATATGACAATGTATATTTTGAATATTTCGAGATAATTTTTTCCATAATAATAAATAGCATAAACACTGTAAAACAGTTACAAATTTAATCAAGAACATTAACATGGATCAAAAAGTATATCTTTGCTCTCTTGAAATATGGATTCCTTTGACATACGACAGTAAACTTCTAGGGAAATGAAATCATATACATATATTTAAAATACTTACTTAAAACATCTGGCCTCACAGGTATGTGAAGCTTCTTTTATCTATTGAGCTTACAAGTTCTTTAGTAAATATAATTGATTTGATTTCCCTCCAGTGGCTGAGAGACTAGCGTGCTTCCAGATTTAAAGATATTCAAAAATGTAGGACTGAATGTCCAATGCCTAGAGCAAGACTTAACCCTTTGAGGAGTATGGCCGCACATGTGCATTTGTGAGCCTTATCGCATTAATTTCAAAGCATTTTTATTTTATTTTTCACAAAATGTTGAAATTTATTTTGCTGTAACTACTAGATAGATCTACCAATGATACGTGGAAGTCATTATAAATATACCATTTATTTTTAGGCTAGAAAAAAATACATAAACATTTCGAAAAAAAGTGAAAAAATGGTTGACTTTTCCTTACACTCTTTCGATAATTATTATGTTTTGTAAAGAAACACACGATATTTATATTGCACTCCATAGAAATACAGAAGGTTCCACGTGAATCAGTCCTATGAGTTGAAATTTGTTCTGAAGTGTTCCTTTGATTCCAAAATGGGAGTTGCCACATGTGTTAATATTACACACATTGTTACGAATTTGAAACAACTTTTCAGTTTATTTTGTATATTTTTTGGAAATAGAAGAGCATTGATTACAAATCGGCATATGCAATTCGATTGATTTTATGATACTAGTTGAATTGAAACCAGTGAAAGATTGTAGTGCTTAAAAAGTGTGTGTATAAAAAGTTAACTCACTAATGAAAGGGTTGACAATGCCCAACTCCGTTTCTATTTCTGTATTGGAGATTGTCACACCGTCTAGATTCATATTATTCACTTTCGGAGCGGACATGATAAAAAAACACTTTTGTTTAATTGAAAAAAAACGATTTTCTAATTAAATAAACATGAGTATTTAATATACGCGTGAAATAGCACGTCCGTGATGGAGGGATGAAGTATAATTTCTAATGTAATGAAAGGATGAGAGTAGTGATACTTTCGAGCCCTCGTCCGGCACTTTTGACAGGGCCGCCCGTCTATCTTTTGGAACATGCCCTTAAACACTGAGGGCCGTCAGTGGGGGTCAACCATTCTCGCTCAAGAGATTTTCACGCTCTCAACCTTCCCCTTCAACTAAGAAAAGAATGCTTTCTTATACCTGTAAAATATCCATAGCCTATATTTATATCGCTCATACCCATACAAATAATAATTATTATAACTTTTAAAAAATGGTGCTTATTTTTTACCAAGACATTCCAAAATTTATATCCGTCTAAAAATAGTACATATTTTGAGAAGCGTATATTTATTTATAAATTTCTTACTCATTAAGTACCGGGTGATTACGAAATATATAATTAAATATATGTTTTATATAAATAACGTTCATTAAAATTTATCAAATATTAAGGATAACATTTTTAAAGCGATGTTTAACATTTATTGCATAATTTATTTGTAAACATTTTTTAAAACGCAACTCAAAATACTGTAATATACATCATGACATGCGTCCCAAATGAGATACCGTGAGGCTTCATAATTATTATTTCTATAAATTTTCTTTTGGATATTAATCTTACGTTCATTGGATTGATAATTTACTTTTATCATATTCAAATGAATTTAGATTCTAAATTATTTAAAACAATTTCCATCAAGCACTATCGGTCAAAAATATTAATTATTTGAATGAATTTCGGTTTGAATGCAAATTTTGAAATTATCATCTCACAAAATATGTACCACATTTCTATACATTCAATAATATACAAACATCAAATCCAGTCATAGTATTGTAAATCTCTTGCAAAAATTCAAACGGTTAGAATTTTAAATTGAATGCTGTTCAAAAAACTACCTAATGTATCACTTTTTTCGTTTTAATCAGGTATCCTGGAATTTGAATATAGGGGAGCGATTTTCATTGTTTAGAGGAGATGGTTTAGAAGTTACTATTAAAACAAAAAACTTTAGTATATAACTGGTAACTAATAACTTGAGTAACTCCACTCGTTTCCTATACATTCATAAACATTATCCCATGATGTTATTAATATTGTATTCCACAAAGCATTGTAATAGCAAAACCATTGTGGTCTTAAAACTGTAAAATTTAATCGTTGTGTAATGGCCGCTATATTTTCGAATCCCGATTAAACAAAACTGTTCCCAAAGTTGAATTTAACTTATGTAAATTATTTAATTTCAATTCGTAGCGTTAAGCTAATAATTGTCCGAATTTTACATGTTCTATTCATTTTCGTATGTAATCAACCGCACTCGTCCCTAGAGGAAAATTTAAGGTCGACCATATTCATATACGGGAGCTTAATTAAAATTGTTTACAATCTATCCCTTATGGAAGGCCAATGCCTATAATGATTTTGTTAAAAATTATTACATTAAAATATTAGTATGAAAACACTCCTTAAATTGTTAGTTGTTATGTAAATACAACAATAATTCTATACCACTACAAGTAAGTTGAAATAATAAAAGAATACTTATATTTAAAATTCTCGTGAAAAACAATCTGTCAAGACGTCTTCATTTTGAGGAGATTTATATACTCCACTTTCGGAGTGGATATTTTCGCTACTGTGTCGATCGATACGCTCCACTTTGAGAGCAAACTAAGTTAAAAAATTTATATATTTATAAAATACAATTTTAAATCAAATTTTTAGTTTATATTCTTATTTTTGTAAGTTATTTCTTCAATGAAATGTATGCAATTTGGTAATTTCAAAAATCGATGTCACTGGAAAATTTTGTTGTATCCCATTATTTTGTAGGTATGATTTTCAGCGTTCTTTTATGACACTAAAGCTCGGTCGAACATAAAAGGGGGTGAGTTAGATGGATACTCTCCTTAGGCATCCGCAGCACGTAGTCAAGTAAGGTCCAGCAGCACATCTTCACTTAACTGACGCTGTTAACATGAGTACATCTAATATGACTGTGGAGGGTCATACAATATTGTCATAAAATTTGTATGGATTTTCTTTTTGAACAAATAAAGTTTTTCGATTCTAAGCAAACATTTTTCAAGTAGGCAGCTTAGTATGTACATAATGATTGTATGAATGAATAACTTTTAACATGCATTTGGAAATATCAGACGTATATCAGCAATTAGATATTAACTGACTATAGAGAATATAACGAATCTCCACAGTATGATAATTAATATGTTTAAAACTACTCCTAGTATAAATGGATAATGCATATCACTCATAACAAAGCAATACCTCATAAACCATATATATATATCGTATATATACTGACTTATGCGTGATCGTATTGCTAACTACCTAAGAAATGGAGAAAATCAGTTGTTTTTCATTTCTAAATGCTAGACAACCCTGCCAGTAGTCATGCTAATGCGGATGAGATTGCTTCAGATATTGATATCTTCCACCGAGGTGAGAATGAGTTTAGATGGATACTATTATATACATTATTAGAATAGAATCTATCTTATTTACTTGGTAGACACCCTCTTCTTCCTTCTGTATATATATATATTTTATATTAATTCTTTCTTTATTCTTTTTTATATGTAAATATTTTTGTTATAATCTTATGTATTACGTGCTTTTAATGTATTAAGCTTATAATGTATAATTTTACAATAAGTATAAACTAAATATCTATCTATATTCAATATCATCAAATCAAATTCTGTATTTTTAATTTCAACAATAAATTAATTTAATAATAGCGTTCAAAATATATGGAATGTGATAAAATATTGGTTATTAAAGAGAGTTTTTCATCTTCTGTAAATATTCTGTCGTGTGATATACTAGGCATTGATTTGTCATGTACGATAAACAATTTTCTAGTTCATTGTGCACTTGTAAAAATTGAATTTAGTGACGGCTTATGGAGTATATGCCATATTGAAATGATTTCAATTAGTCCATAGAACACAAAAATTTTGACAAATAGCTTAT
Source organism: Rhyacophila evoluta (assembly GCA_022683975.1). NCBI lineage: Eukaryota > Metazoa > Arthropoda > Insecta > Trichoptera > Rhyacophilidae > Rhyacophila > Rhyacophila evoluta. Next base: position 4,406 of record JAGVSQ010014516.1, read on the forward strand.
ACTCGTGTAAGTAAATATTTAAAACAAGATTTTTATTTACTCGCGTAACATCCCATCACTTAGGGAAGTATCTATGTAATAAGCATTTTACCTTTAGTAGGGAAGAAATTTAAATCAAATTTAAACATTTGTAACCATACAATGTATGAATAAAAATTATCCACATATTACGAAATAGCTGTACAATTTTATTCTAATCATTATTATATAAAGCAGTTACTCCTTTGAAATCGATTTATTATCGTAATGAGAAGTTTTTCGCCCATTCATGACATTAGCGTCGGAGTGACATTGATGTGTTAATCTACTGGCAGATAAAACTTCTTTTTGCGGTATTATATTAAAGGCGTTAGGCATAAACTCAGTGTCCCTCGTAAATTAGATGCATTTCAAGAAAAATCAATAAATAAAACCAATATATAAACAATGCAATTTTTCTCAGACATTCAAACGTATTATTAATATTAATATCGAACCTAAAAACAATATCGTCTACAGCTTTGGGAGTGCATGTATCAATAGATGGTACTTGGTCAATATAGGAATGATAATAATTGGAGTAACTTAAAAACCTCTCCTCGGTAGCGTAGAGATTAGTGTACGCGCCTTGCAGCCAGAGAATTCGAATGGAATTCCCACATTTGTCAGATTTTTAATAATACAAAAATACAGGATTGGATGCCTATTGAATTGCGCAATTGTCTGATAACCAATTGTGAAAAAATATCTGTCGATACATGTCTTTATATTGCGGAGATTCATATAATCAACTGTCGGAGAGGATAACTTCGACCACTTGGAATACTATGCTGCACTTTTATAGCTGATATGATAAAAATAACCCATAAACATGTTTAAAGTTTATGTTGCAATCGCCAAAAACAAAATTCCGCCTTTTAAGGCAAAGACTTTGACAGACGACTTTCACAATCGTGAAACATATCTCACAAAAACTTAAGCCAATTTTCATTGAGCTTTAAAGAGAGATTTTTACGTTGTAAGTAAGAGTATGGTAGAATTATACTGAATTATTCAGCTTCTCATCACCACAGAGGTGATGCGATGTTGGTTCTGGCTCGTTTGCCAGTTCCGACCCACCCTGAACATCATTTTCTTCCACCAATTTTCATAACGTCGACATTAAGGACTTTCAAAAAATTATAAATAAATTTAAAACAAAAAAATGGTACCCTAAAACGTATAGTTTTTATTCGAGCAAATTATTTTAATGGATGTCGGTGATTATGAGACATTTTTAGAAACTTAAAATAATTCTGAGATTACTTACGTTAATGTTTAATAAAAAATATTCAAATATTATATATAGCACATAAAAGTTTTCAAAAGCTTTCTTAGAAGCTTATTTTTTTTTATAAGATTTAAAATAAATCTCTACAGTCTCAAGAATCTAATCCAGTGACAGATTACAATGACAGTGATACGCGTGCTGATAATTTTTCCAGTTTAAATAACTTTTAAAAACATGTAGATGATTGTTTATAACCAAAGAATTTAGGGGATTTGAAACTCGATAAATGAAATGTTTTTATCGCACCCATATAAAATTGTAATTATTCGCTTTTTATAAGTGATCTTAAATATGTCCTTAACACCCTTGGTCTTAAAGAAGAACAAACAAAAGTATGCTGATCTTATCGTAAACTTCTGATTTTTCTGTTTGTTTTCCAGAAAAGTTTCGCATAATACCGTACCCATTAGCATAAAAAAATTAGTTCCTGCAGGGCTTGGAGCAGTCACTGACTTTAAGATTTACGGTATTTTAAAACCTTTAACGATCGACGCAAACGACCCCACGCGCCCGGTTTACAAAAACGACTCGTTTTGAATATTAAACGACGAACATATTTCACTATGATATATACAACTCGATGCATTTTCGCTGATATACATGCTTAAATAACTTCAATTTGCTTTTGAAATCACCTGCAAAATTCTAGTAAGGTTATTTGTAGTGTACAGCACGGAAACCAGCTGCATGGCCAAAATATGGAAAAGATAATGTGTTCATTTTAGCAGATTATACGTATTATAAAATGGTAAGTGAAAGACAAAGTTGTATGGCTTATTTCCTGATAGACGTATAAAAACATTGACCATATAGTTAAATATCACTCACTATACGACTGAAATTGCAACGTTACAATATACTCTGCCACATGCATCGTGCCTGAAATTTATCCTGAACGGTATCTACAAAAAATTAGATTTCAATAATATAGAATGAATTCACAGAAACAACGGATTTCCAAATGTAAAGTTATTAGAAGGCTGTATATCTCTCTGAAGGCATTGTATGGTATTTATACATTTGTGTAGAGGACCGATACGAAAATAATGAATTTCTGGTAAATTTTAATAAAGATAATTCTATCAAAATTCTTATTTTTAGATCACTGAATCCTGATTTGAACTTGTCTCTTCTTCTAGCCGATGGTATTCCACCATGATGTAAAACTGTCGAGTATTATTTGCAGCGTGTATTTGATGAAGTTAAAGGATACACAGAAGGTCTGGAAAAATAAAAATCTATTGAAAGACAAAGAATTTTCCAGAGATCACATAGTGGCTATTTTCTCTATATAGAAAGAAGATATGGAAAGAAGGAGAATGTTTCAACGAAAAAATCTATAATGCTTCATTTCCAAATCCGCTAAATTCGAAGATTTTAGAATACCGTTAATATTGTATATTTTTTTACGTTTCACGGTGTGTATTCCATGGAGGTAGTAATTCTGCCAAGTTTTATAAATAAGATTATATTTTTCCAATTTATTCGAAGAAGAAAGTTTACAGAATTGTAATAATGAAAGCTGGTGATTATTAGATATTTCAAATAATTAATAACTTAAATCAACTTAAATTACGTTCGATCTCTGTGAATATTTAACATGTTGATTATAAATAAGTCAACACTATTCAAGAATTGTGATTAAATTTTACTTGAAAAAAATCGTTGAAGCGAAAAAATCTTTCATTGTTCGTTACAGCTTGAAAAATTGAGAGCCTATATTTTTTTACTTACTACTTAAGAGTTTAAGTTATCGCATAGAAATAATAAATCTTTAATACTCCACGAGAAAATATTCAAATAAATCATTTGATTTCGCAAGCATGCCAACAGAGATTATTCTATAAGATAAAGGCATGAATATTAATCGTAATTTTATTACGACCATAAATATACTACTTTTTGAATATAAAATCTATTTTTCTCACTATGCATACATATCATTATATATTCCATAATATGTACATAATATTTCCACAAAATACTGTGGCTTTTTCTTAAACGAACATATTTAAAATTCAAATTCATATAAACGAATACTAAATCGATATTTCAAGTTTTTTTTTGATTCGAATCAATTTAAAAATTTCCATATTATGGATTTTTTAAACCACGTTTGCTCCAAAAGTAGAGCATATGAATCTACGCACTCTAGAGATATTTGCTCTTAATGAGGAGTATATAGATCTACACAATTCGACATGTCATGACGTATTATTTTTTATCAGAATTGTTTGTCAGAAAATTGTTCATCAATATGGAAAAATATTTGCATTTTTTTTTAATCAAGTAGATATTGTAATCGAACCCGCATTTTTCAGATGTTATTTTTATTAATGACATAATGGATGGACTTATGCATTGTTACTATAGTATAATATGTATCTACCTACACAAAAGATGAATATATTATACTAGAATTTCACAAATATATTTTTGAACCATGTCCGCCCGAACGCTGAGTTTATGATTTTTTTACATTACGAAGATGTACCTGGACAAATTGGTTTTCACGAGGTTTCGTCATCAACCAATCAATTAACCTAATGAAAATCCATGACTTGTATTTTTAAATGTACAGCTGTTTTGACTCGTAAAAATATCTCCTGTTTATGAAATCTTTGATTAAAAATTTAATTTTACTTTACATCTAAAGTCTTTTGTTCGAAGAGAAGGTATTCACGAAACTCATTCTCCTGAAGGTTTTGCTTGGAGATGAATAGCCCTCTTGCCAAATATGTGTAGGTATTAAGATAACTAGCACCCAAATATCTAAACCAAAAGGATTGACCCTTTCTATTTCCATTAGGCAAATTCAATTAGCACCTAGCCAATAAATTCCTAAATAAGTTTCTAGTAAATGTAAGTATTGTCCTCTTTGGCTCATACGCAGATAATCGATTTCAATCTACTGAAACCAGCTGTCCATTAGTATGGAAATGATTGGCAAATTGCGTGCCCGCTTGATTATCCTTAAAACTTCTCAAATGTCTCTGAAATCTAATTTTAAAAATTCGCCTTTTTATTCTACACAAGCTTTTTTTAGCAGGCGTTATCTGCAAATTCAATTCAATATTTGCCTGTAAAGGACATTTTGAATTTCTTGTTGATTACAAAAACTCGTAAATGATCGCTAAATCGTCCCGAACAATCCTTTGTTTTGATTTTCATTATTAAATTGAAAACTGGTAGCTGAAATGAAATGTTTAATGTCACTGTCTATGGTTTAAATAGACTTCTTGTAACAAAGAGATATACGCGTTTATTTTTTTTTTTATATCTGGCTACAACTTAGTCTTTATATTTTCTTCTTCTAATTTTAAATTTAATTAAAGAATTTAAATTAAAGTTTATTATTTATAATCTAGTTATTTTCAATCTATTTTACGACTATTTTTTAAAATCAATTTATTATATATTCATAAAATTAATTATGTATTTAATTTATCCAATTTATCGACTCACATGTTGTATAAAATACGAAAGATCGTGGCCCTGCAATAATAACCGCAGGCTGGACTTAAATTTTAATAAACCTACCAAGCTTTTGTACAAACTGAAATGTATATTAAGTGAATTATAATTAAGACGTAAATTTCAAGTAACAAAGAAGAATCGTCAATATCAGGATAGGTAGTACATGGTAAGCTATTTTTAATTTGACAATTATGTTGAGCTCGCGAACTATCCAAATAGTCCATGGCAGGAAAAAGGTTTTCTACCCTTGAATTAAATTTCAAATCTTTACATTGAAATATAGCATATCGTGACTTGATTATATGGTATTTTCTCATTATTAATATAAAGACTTTCAAGGTGAAGCTTTTGGTTTCACTATGTTCAATCGAAAGGTGGAGCACATTGATTTCAACAGTATGAAAATGACTGACTAATATTTTGATCTCTACTCATTGCTTGCGATCTTTTTGCAAACAATTTGGTATGTCATAATCACGTAGTAAGAAACTAAAATTACTGTCACATATATAAAATGGTGGCACACAGATTCATTCTACAATTTTCAGGCTTTTTTTGGAATTATAATACATATCATGGCATAATTATTCCAAATCGTTCCAAGGGGGTCATAATGACGCTGCTAATCGGAATGTTCTGCTGAGTCTGTTCTTTGCGTATACTTAATTAACTTAGCCCTTAAACACCCACCATGCCAAAAATATACCGAGTATTTTTTTTATTAATTTATAAGACCTATATCCATATCCGTTGAGACACGAAACATAAATATTATGCTTTACTTTCCACGTTGCTACGCCTGATATACGCAAGTATATCGTGGCGTAACAAAATGAAACACTCTTCAAAATATCTCGCCATATAATTACTCAACATTAAAAATTCTTGCATATACAAGTATACTTGTTTAGCCACGACATGCTCAAGCATGACAGCATGCGTGATAACATAAGTCTTGAGTAATTTGTATTAACTCTAAGTAAGGTTAGTAGACCGGTTCTTGGTATCAGACCTCCAGGATATGCCTGATTAAAATGGATATAACGACAAAATGAGTTAATGATGGAAATATTTTGAATAAAACTATAGTGTGCACGATCAATATATCTATTGCTGTTCAGGCGTAATTAAAAGAAATTTTCTCATATGCAGATAATTTTTAATACGTACACAATTTCCTCTTTTACAAAACAAAATATCGATTGTGAAACCGAGTTCAGAAACTCTTCGCATTTAACCAACATATGGAAATACTTTCCGAAGGTTTGATCGCCATTCAAAAATTTATGTATGACACAGTTGATGTCATAACTTATTTAGATGACATATTTGTCTCCCCGGTAGCGTAGTTGGTAGCGTGTGCGCCTAACGATCCGGGGAATGCGG
>JAGVSQ010014517.1:0-10576 GCA_022683975.1 Rhyacophila evoluta
AGTTTTAAATAATTTAGAATTTAAAATCAATTTCCATCAAGTAACATCAGTCAAATATATTAATGACTCATATTACATATTAAGCTCGCCTCGCATTCTGCCTTAATTCCAATCATAGCCTTGAATTGAAAGTCCCTAAATCTAGTTTTCCCATATTGAAACCATATGTTCCAGAACGAACGTGTTAAGTAATAAAGGAAATGCTGGTGGATTTTAGCAATTAAGATTCTTTGATGGTTTGTAAAGTGGCTATTGAAATAAAGACATTCAAATTAGTATAGATCAGTACATTTTATTGAGACTTCCATGGCAAATGTTACAAACGAGCCATCCATTCGCTATAACTGACCCTGTATATCAAAATATTATAAATAATGTTACAAAAAAAACAAGATTATAACTCTTCAAGTTTTTGCAGCACCAACCGGTAGTTGTTATTGGCTATAATTCAGCTACTCGCTTAGTTCCTCTCACTTCCTGTTGTCCTTGGACGCTCCTCAAACCACTTCACTTCGCATGAGATGGGCAAAAGACGGAGACGCCCACCTGTATGTGAAATATAAAATCATTCGTTAAGTCAATTTACTTGTTTGACCGGTCGAGTATCTGCAGACCCTCAATGACGACTTTAAATATGCTATTAATCACTCATAAGTTATGCGCTTGGTTTTGCATAAAAATATCAAAACATAGAAACAGTTAACTATGATATATCATGCAATTATTAATCATTTATATTTTCGTAAAACACACAAAAGCAAATATACGAAGACCGATAATAAGTTTTGACAATATTCATCTTACATTATATTACAAAAAAATGAGAAACAAACACTAATAATGAAATACAGATAAAAATCTCAAATAGGCAGTGATTAAGTGGGGACTTTTATTCGAGTCAGTGTACCGCCCTGCCACTTTTTCGACACGGAACTTACTTTTCAACCACATTTATTAAATAAATGTTTATTAACTAGTAAATGATCTTTTTCGACTATTTTATGAACACTTTTAAAAATTATAACTATTTATATTGAGAAATATCTTTAATATGACGATTACCACCCTGATACTTTTTTTTATTTAGGACTAAACCACTGCATATACGCATATAGCTCATTATTATTATAATACTCATAAAAGTAAATTATGTGATAATTAAATAAATAAATAATTATCTATTACGTCAATGATGGCTTTGTTGATATAATCATATTATACTAATAAATTCTTGGCTTTATTCTGCCATTTGATAGAAATTAGCCATGATTACAAAATATACTTTGCTATCGGAAGAAGCGAAATTAACAACCATTTATTTTTATTATTTTATCCAGAATTCTATTTTTGGACACACATTCAATTACAGTGATCACAAAGATTCTTTTAGTCCCAGATGAGCTCTGAACTCCTCAAAGAAATTTCTCTGTTACTCTATAATATGCGTTCCCTTTTGACAATAGCAGCCTATATTAACCATTATACTAGAAAACTATTGATATTGCTGCGATTCGAACGGATTACATATTACATAATATACCACAGTGGTGTAGTGGAGCCGGGGTGGGCCAGGACGCCGCCCTTCCACTTTTTTGACAAGGATCTTACTTTTCAAGCATTTTGTATAAAGCACAAGCTTTTCAAGTGTTTATTAAGTATCGTATGATTTTTATTTTAAAATTTTATGATGATTTTTAACCGTCCAAACTAGCAACATTAAGAAACAGTTTCATCAATATCACAAAGGGGTTGTTGGCTGATAAATTAAATACTGCCTCGGTACTTGTATGCAATAGTAAGCTTTATTAAAAGCTTCAAATTGTGATTAATGTTAACTAAATTTAAATAAATAAATTCTTACTCATTGAACTAATAGATTTATTCCATGTATTTAAAATTGGCAGTGAATCATGATTTAATCTAGTCATTGCCTTATAATTTACCATACAGTTTTCAGTTTACCAACACGTGTTTCGTCCACTTTTCATGGTACTGAATAAGTTAAATTATTGAGACTTTGTACTTAAACAGTATAAAATAATATTTTCTATGATTTAATAATATTGAAATATATTTATACAGGTTGATTAGTTTGGTCGATAGCTATTACGGTTGAGTCAAAATTACCAAAACCATCGTTTTTCCTTCCGATACTTTGTATGAGCGTTATAATTTATTAACAGTTTTATGTCATTCAGCTGTTGTAAAATGGATTCTAAGAAACAAACTAAAAAAAACTAATTGTAATATGTGGTAAATTATAAACCAGACTTCAGGTTAAAATAATAAAAATACAAGTGAGAATACTTAATAGTATAATATATTCTATTATAGTTAGAGTATAATTATTGATACAAAATAACACAACATTTTGGAATAACGGTAAACATAAAAATATTCACCAATTGTTTTAATGAGAATAGTTTGACGAAGAAGAAGACATTATAATTACGCTGAAGTATTACGATAATGTCTATTGTGTACTCACAATTTTATTGTTTGTAGATGCACAATCTTTGTTTATTTTTTTATTTAAATGATGTAGGATGCGGGCCATAATTTATTTTTTAAGAAACTACCGACATCTATTATAAAATTATCGAAGGTGGATGTTTTTTGTTATGTCATTTCCGGAAATTGTACTTCATTCGTGAGATAGTTAATAAATATCTAGAATAAATTCCTCGAGATTATAGCTATAGTTGAATAAATATAATTATAAAATATTAAACAATAAAACAATACATTTTTATTGCATATGGTTTGTTTTGTTAGTTTTTTTATTACCATAAGCCGTAATAAAATAATCATTTATAGTGGACCATGTTCGATAAGTTTTATTTGTTCCTAATTTGAATAGATTGATGTGGTACTAGTCGAATGCGAGAAATATTTTTATTGTTTTGTTTCCTTCATACTTATAGTATTTGAATATCCGTCTCGCTTCAACGAGTCGTTGATAAGAGCGGGGGCCGTTGCTCGTTTTCATTACTTCCGCACAATACGACCGCAGAAGTGCAAACAGGCGGGAGTTTATCTCAAGAGACAGAAGTCAAGTAAGGTCAATTGGTCGCTCTGCCAACAGAGGGAATCGAGAGTCTTAACTGACGGCTGGCAGCCATTTTAAAACGCACACTTCGTGTTCTAAATTCGAAATTAATTTGACAAGCTAAAAGCAGACGATGTTTTAATAATTAGCTCATTAAGTAAACAAACAAAATGCATTTTTTTATTGCTATGAACCACTTGTATTTTGTGAAATAAAACTCTACAAAAATCTTCATCAAATTACACCAAAACATGAATGAATACAGACATAATTAAATAATTAGTAATGTATTTATAACCTATCACATTAAGGATATTTGCTACAAATTTAAAGACCATTTTATTTCACCTAGTGACATCTATGGACCAATATATCTCCTACATCATTTTAAGGGTGTTTGTGCATTTTTTTTTTGAATTTTGTGAATAAAACGCAAATGATGTTCACAAATGAACTTGCGATACTAAAGAATAAATGTATTTTCTGAATTCGCAATTATATTTTTTTAGACATTTCCCCTTCGGATATGAAGCATGTGAATCTTCAGAAAATTTATCTTGAAAAATTATTTTTGACGAGTATCCATTGTCAGCCAATCGTTCAATGTATTTTTCATCCAATCCTGTATATTAGACCATTAAAATCTACAATTTAATTCCGCACCTCGCGTTTACCAGTCGCCCACGGATGTTATCTGACAAATTGAAGTAACATCAAAACACCTATAATTAAGTCATGAGTTTATACACAATTATTGTTATTAAGTATTGATTTTGATACGAATTTTGACGATTTTAAGAAGTTATCCAATAGTATACAGTTTGATACAGTGTCATGTAATAATGCGTAAAAGATACTTATATAAACGATCTCATTTTTCCTATATAGATTTATGGGTATAAATCAGACTAAATATGATTACTGAATGAAACTAATAAAATAATAGTGTTTTAAATATGACAACTGTATGAAACTTTGTACCTATAATGTAATAAATATTGTACAATACTTTTTCAAAAAGCTTGTAAAATTAATAAACCGTTCTAAAAAAGCTTCGACGACGTGCTGACGTAGTTTCACTCATCACATATATATTTATATCTATTATTGTAATATTATTAAAAAAACGAAACAATGTAAATATAATCTGAAGAGTCCTTATCAAAGCAGTCCAATTATATCTGACTTCCAGATTGTCTATTGCCACCGCATCGTTTCAACAACTAACTGATGGCGTATATTACACGTGGAGACTCAATTCTAATAAATTTGACCATCATTAAAATCTCCAATGTGTCTACAATAATATAATATAATATTAATATTGGGAAATATATTCAACTTGACTTGCCATAACGACTAAGATAGATAGTGTTTTCTGATTGCGAGTTTGACAAAATATTAACAATAAATTCATAAGAATTAAATGTAATTCATAGAATAGCAATGTTCCGTAAAGTTTTTCTGCAACGAAACACTTTGCGAACCCGGAAATTTTAACGGTAATTCTTACCAGTAATAAGATCTTTAAATGTGTTTCAGTGTATAAAACCTTTATAAATTGTCGCGGAACACCTATTCAGGTTCAGCGATACACTATGAAATAGGATATACATTTTAAATCATGGGCATATTTAGTAAATATTGAGCAAGATTAATTGAATTTGCTTTGTAGATTTTTTTCTTTGAGTGATGCCGGGTTTTAAAAAAAGCTTTTGTCACCCAAAGTCGCTTCAATACTTGCCTCACTGTCGCTTTAGTTACGGTGATAGCTTTCGAGTATCCAATAAAAAAAAATGTTCTAATTATGTAAAATCTGCTGGATCGATTATTGTAATAAGCCTTAAACATATTTTATCATCTATGAAAAGTCATATAATATAAAATTAGTGCAATAGTCCCTGGTAGCGTAGTCCCCGGTAGCGTAGTTGGTAGCGCGCGCGCCTAGTAATCCGGGGAATGCCCATCTGTCAGATTTTAAAAATTCAAAAATGCAGGACTGGATGGATGCCCATTGGGTTGAGTAATTGTCTGACAAACAATTCTCGTGAAAAATAATCTGTCAAGACGTATTCACGTTGCTGAGATCCATATACTCCTCATTCGGAGTTGATATCTTCACAGTGTGTAGATCCGTATGCTCCACGTTGAGAGCAAACATGGTATATATAGCGCAATAAATGCAAACACAAAAGAAACACTAAAAATGGCATGTCCAGGCGGATATCTTTTACTGACTGATCTAAACGTCTGAATGCTCTCTCTCAAAACTAGAATAAATAAATTAAATATCAAATGAGTCGAATGAGGAGATTGTGTTTTATTGTTGCATAGAAGATTGAGTCTGAATGTGTAATATCGTCCTAGATTCATAATACACATATGGACGGGTGTACATAACGTTTTATTCTTATTTCTTTCCAAGTCAAGTGGCTACGATGCATGAAGGAAGATGTCTGTAAATAAATATTGGCTGCTCCTGTGTTATGCAGTGCCCCCTCATAGACACAAACGCATTGCTTACACATGTTTTCAAGTGTTTATAGTAGGTGTATTTAAATGCTACCTACACCAATCCACGCGAAGACATTACAATACTTCCCTGTTTGTGGTTTAGTAAAGTTCTTCATTTTTTCATCACGGTAGGAATGGTAGGATGAATAATAGGAGTCAAGCTTTACTCTGAAGCCAAGGTCATGGGCTTATGTTTTAAAGAAGTTTAGACGTTGAAATGATATGTATTGGGATGCTGAACATGGGTGAATTGTTTTAAATTATGGTTAGTTAGAATTATAATAAATAAATGTGGAGAGGCCTTTGATAGTATTCTAAAAAACCAATGCATCCTATGATTACCTTATAATCAACAATATATCAGTGAGACGTACAAAACTTTGAAAGCATGAAAAGAAACTAAAGTTCATCGCCATGAGTGGATTTAGCGACTGGCTAATAACTATTCTTTTACCTCATTGTTTCTCAACCTGGGTCCATATGGTTTCCTGTGGTCTACAGAAGGAGATATACCAAACTGTAGGCGAGGGACAGACGGAAATGGTGAGGTTTAGATTGTTGATGGATCCTGCTCCAACTTATATTCAATTTTTAATATTTTTTTACAAGTTGTCGTTGAATCTATTAAATTGAAAAGATAGTACAGGAAAAATCTCATTATAACGAGTACCGAAGTAACGAAATTCCAAGTATAACGTATATACCCGAAGAAAAGTTCATACAATATCTAATAATATTGTTCCTCTATTCAGTATAACGAAACAAAATAGGTGGTCCCGCGAGTTTTGTTATAACGGGATTCGATCTGTATAAACATATATGTCACCCATAATGATATTTAACTCCCCAGTGGCTGAGAGACTAGCGTGCAGGCCATGAATCCGGGGAATTCGGGTACGATTCCCACATTGCTGGGCTTAAAAAAATCTAAAAATTCAGAACTGGATACTCAATTTGTTAAGCATTTGACCAACAAACAATTCTCGTAAAAAACTCTATAAAGACATGTCTTCAAATTATGGATATGCATATACTTCTTTTCTGCGGTGGATATCTTCACACCGTGTAGATCTATTATATATGCTCCAATTTCAGAACGAACATGGTATAAAAACAGTTTTGCAAGCTCAACAATTCACTCTACCCAAATAAGGGTATTTTTTATAAATGCTAAGAACTGACATTTTTCGTCTGCGACACATTTCACAAATCATTCCACAGTGGGCGACCGTAATCACACAAAATAAAATATCAAATTACCCCAAAATATGCCCGAACAAACACAAAAAATTTTCCTATGAAAAAATGTTTTAAAAACACCGTCTCGAAATTTTTCGAAATAATAATAGAGGCCTACCTGTTTTTGCTTCTCAACATGTTTTAGTTGAATAATCCAGGGATACTAAATTAAGTTTATTTATTTAACATTTTGGGATCATTGGAAATTGTGAGAATATAAAAAGTGAACTTGAAAACCTCCATAATTCGAATTTTAATTTAAACGCCTATGTATCTTTTTCTTCCGTATTTGCTACCTGCGTAGAGAATATATACACTACATACAGCCTCGAAGAGCAATGTGTAAGATAATTAGTTTTTTAGTCATTAATAAAATGAATATATATTTGATTTGTTAAAAAATATTTTCGTCAAACTAAAGAAAATATTTCTTAATGTTAGTAGAAAGTAGCAAATATTTACAAAAGATTATTACATACTAGTTACTAAGCAATTAACATCATAATATTTGTTAAATGCGCTTAAAAAGCACGTTCACTGTTAAAAAAGTGACAGGGCACTACACTGGCCCAGAGACGTAACTAGTAATTAATGCGCTTATAGCCAGTAAAAAAATGCGCATGGAATAATGGGATCTAACTTATTTTGGATTTAAAAGGATAAAAAGTTTCATTTAATTAAAAAAAAAACGCAATAAATCATTTTCGCGGCTTTCTGGAAGAAGGCGCCTATGGCTATGACCATACGCTATGTATGCCTCTGCCCTGGCTCCAATATGCCACTGAGCACCATCCTTTCTTTACCACATGTTTAAAAATGAATATGAAATGTTAAAGTTTGACGAATATGCATGGTCATTTACATTAATAAAATAATGTCACCTAGTTAATTATTAATATGTTGCATAAATAATTTGAAAAAGGATTTTAAATAAAGACTAACTGTGTCACTTTTGTAGAAATCAGTTTTTTCAATCAAGTGAAGCAAAATTTGGTGTCGAATATTTTGAGCAATATGCGCAGTCAGCGATGCATCATATTCATCAGTATCCAGGTAAGTGTTAACTGTTTTTCGTCGCCAAATTTCTAACTAGGATTTGCGGAAGATATTTAAGAACTATTATAGATTGCGAGACTGATGATCAAAGTTTGTCAGCTGTAGTTGGTGATGACGATTGTGTGGCCATGAAGATTGGTACAATGAGGTGCTACTGGAAGTCTGATTGATTGTCGTTTTCGCCCTAATGAAAATGTGATGACGGTGTTAATGGATAGTATATTTTTAATTTAAGGCGGTTAAAAGAAAAAAAATATTGTTCAAGCCTGCGACTTAACCATCTATTGACAAAAAACAGAAGCTCGAAACATTCTCAGACAAATCACCCCCGTTCGTTTGATTTTTAATACCGATTCAAAACATAACATTTACATATTATTCAAATAAAAATTTAATAATATATCGAAATGTATCCAAATGCATTAGTTAGACGCAATAAAAACACTTCTAAAGGGATTTTAAAACATCCAAACAGGTTTTATGGGTCAAATTATCATTGATGATAGCGTATACTATTTAAATAATACACGTATTTATTTACACTTTTAGTAATTAGGTATATATGTACATATTTGAAATGGTCACAGATTAAGATACAAATCTTTAAATAAATAGAGTACAGAACCTGACATCGAATGCAGTTCGAAAACTCATGACGCCTACAAAGGAATAAATAAATTTTAAACCAAATCATATATAACTAATTATGTAAATATTAGATCAAAAATATGTACCCTATCGATGGCTTAATCTACAAACAAGAAAACTCTACTAATGGTCGAAAAACTGATTTTGATTACATTTTTTTAGCTTAAATTTTTCTAAGCATAAATCACACAAAATTCGCAAAAAAAATGAAACTGCCTTACATACACCAGCCAACTCCAATCAGTAACATACAAGTTCATCTAATTAATTTATTGCTCCTGAATATTTGACACAACTGTAGTTGGATGCAAACCAACCAACTCGGTTTGTAGATGTAACCTCGTTGACCTTATAATTATTTTACATGTAGCATTTTCAAATAATATTTATTGATAATATATATATAATTAATATGTTATTAATATCGCCGATAGAATGTGTTTCATGGAAATTTAATATAAGCTTAAAGCTGTTTGAAATTTGTAAACTTTCACAAATATGCTTGTGGGTCCTCGTGCTCTCGATTATATGTTTGACGTACATGCATATTTCCGGTACAGATATAGTCTGGAAATTTTGGATTATGAACCTGGAGCGTGAGTGATAATGTTTATTTACGTAAATGTATTACTTTTGGTTTATTTTTAAATTAAAGTTCAACATATAAAAATGTCTGTGTTGACAAGCAAGGTACAATTTTTGGCAATCTTTTTAATTTGAAACGGCCAATAGATTATTTAATAAATACTACAACAAATTGTTTCATTACACATATATGTACAGAATATATAAAATATTGACAAACAACACCATATTTATGATGTATTATTATAAACGGAGAAATCTACACCAATAGCATTTTGAAACTAATCCATAGGTTTTAAATAATTTAGAATTTGAAATCAATTTCCATCAAACACCATCGGTCAAAAATATTAATACACAGGTGATTATTTAATACAACATATGATGAATAAAATTCACACGACGGTGCAAATAGATTTAAGTAAAAGCGACCGCACCATCATCATCAGCTTGCATAAATCTACTACCTAAAGACGTATTCTAATTGATCCCTTGTCTCTCCGTATATATATTATATGGACAAAATAGCATACTTAACTATTTCATCGTCCAAGCAGTCTCTATTTTAATATTTTTGTACCTGTGGGGTACCCTTGGATAAGCATATTTCCACCTATATGTAGTCCGTTTCTGAAATATACATCTTCATTGTATGGGGATCCATATGCTCCACTTTCGAAGCATACTTGGTGAAAATAACTCTGTATTGTATACCTAGTTTCAGTGCCTTATTTAAATGTTTTGATGTATTTCCTAGGATTGTATGTCCAGTATGCATCGTTACCTGACAAGCTCTCACACACACGTCTGAAAATGTATTATTAACTTAGGAATATTAGCTGGGAACTACACAAAAATTTAATACCTGTTTTAAATATTCAAAAACATTTTAATAAGCTATAGGGTTTGTATATATATACATATTTATATAGATAGCCTGTTCAAAGAATCACGATTTTATACCTACCATTCGGTTCATTAGGAACTTTTTTAGTTTTTTTTTTATCTGAACACAAGCTAACGAGGAAGCCATTGCAAATCTTTTTGGTATAGCTTTCATATTGATAGATATTAATAAAAGGGAAGTCTAAGCTGTGCCTAAATAGATTCAATATGGTACTTGATAAGGACTTAATATTCAAATATTTGTTGAGTTTACTTGTATGTTTAAATGTAGTTTCGTACCAAAAAAGTAGTAGGGCAGCGCACTGGCCCGACTTTTCTTCACTACACTACTGGATAATAAAGCACTCCGGGAGCAAAATGAAGCCTTCTAGATCATTCTATTGAGTCATTTGTGAAATGGACACCGATCCATAAACGATGTACAGTTATAATTGCTTAACATATAACTGTAAAAAGGAAAAAGGGAATCAGTCACATAGAATAAATTTTACAGTAGGTATAAGAAACGTTTATTTAATCACTTTGGTTCCATGACAACTGCACACATGACATCTGCACACACATTGAAGTGCTCACACT
>JAGVSQ010014518.1:0-10576 GCA_022683975.1 Rhyacophila evoluta
AATTACTCAACCTAATAGGCAACCAGTCCTGCATTTTTTGGATTTAAAAAAAAAATCCGACACAGATGGGGGATTCGAACCCGCATTCCCCGGATCGTTAGGTGCGCACGCTACCAACAACTCTACCGGGGAGTAGTATAGTATAGTAGCTATAGTAGTTGTTAAAAATACGATGACACCTGAACCAAATACGGATTCTATGAAAACGACTATTTAGCGTGTTTCAGTAATGCGTGTTCGTCTTATTTTCAATCAGTGGTGGCTGGTATCTAAAAATCATAGTGGTGCTAAGTGCGGCTAGCGTAAAAAACCCCATCGAATTTGTTCGCACGCATAGACCAGAATGTCTTGTCGACACTGCCCGAACTAGCATCTACCGTAACATGAAATGCTCGGTGGAAATCGTTTATCCATAGGTATCGTTCTTGTTGTCGGAACTGATCCTGCTAGAATGAGCAGGTCGCGCAACACTTAATAAAATGGAAATTTCAAATTTACAACCAGACACATATTTTTTCTAAAAACATACGTCCGTGTGTACGGGTACGTACCGCAGTAAATGTGCGCGCGACGCCACTGTGGTCACTCAGTTTTAAGTATATTATTTGTAGTTGCAACATGTTGCGCCACTGGTTCCGACTCGTGCTACATCGGCGATATCTTATTCGTCTACTATGATATTTTTTCAGGTGTTAATAATCGGTGTCTGATGTTACTGAAATAGTCGCAAAGAAATTAATTTTCCGGTAAATTCTGAATGAGCCTGTGACGGATGAATCCACTGCATTGCGTGATATTATGCAACTTATCATATCCCGTAAAACATAATACACGTATTTAAATTTATACAATTGTGTGAACCATCGACAAATAAATATATATTAATTGATAGTTGTAGTGGCGTACCAAGAGCTTTTGCCGCCCTTACTGGATCGATCAAAATCAATATTAACAATTGCTGAACATATTGCATATTTCTATTTCATTGATTCTGTTGATAACAACATTATTATATACTGTTTATTTTTACATAATTTAGACAAAAATATGAAAAAAAATGCCGCTTCGGACCGCTTCCGATGCCTATTCCCCCCACCCTCCCTAGGTACTGTACTGAATAGGTGTGTGTCACTTGCGGAATCGTGTTTGTGCATAGTACAAAATGCTTGCTTAGTAAACGCGTTAGTCTCATGACGACAGATGGGTCGACATATTTCTGTGGCGCTAATGTGCGTTCACACGAGTGTGAAAACCGCACGTATGTGGAATAGAATAATTATTGTAATCGATTGGATTAAATTTTATAGATAAAGTTTAAACAATATCTGAACCTTTGTTTTACGACCAAAAAACCTAGTTATCTAGAAATATATAATGAGATGTTGAAATAGACTCTTTACTTGTAAATAATGAAGCCAATTTTGGCGTGTTTTATCGTTCCAAAATGTAAATAGTTAACATTAGAATATTTTTAATATTAATTTCTGAATTACGTCAGTTTTTCAACCCGTTTTTCTGTCCAGTTGTTGAAGGTCCCAATAGTACAGATGCGTGCGATACGTTCAGTGGATTTCTATTTCGGTTCCTGCCATACTTTCACTTTTGTTATTATTCCTGTTTAACCCTTAGCATCTAATATTTTGGTCACTTAGTATCCAGTGCGGTATGCTCACACAGTTTTGGACTGGTGAACAGGTAGTTTCGTATACAGTCAAATCACGCTATAGCGAGTAACGAAATTTCCAGCATAACGAACATATGGCGGACCAGAAAAGAAAATATACCTATTTTACATTCCTTCATGACGAAATTTCAGTACAACGAAACAAAACTGGTGTTCCCATGGGTTTCGTTATAACTGGATTTCACTGTAGTTAACGTTTCAGTTTTAGGGGTACTGTATAAAGCCAGCAGTGATTCCGTGAATTGCGTAGAAATAATTGCCTGCTGTCTGATCCAGGCTTTACTATGCTTAGTTATTAAATCTAATCTTATTTCATAGGTACAGATATTTTAGATAAATACATATTAGTCAGTTGCTCGTTGTATAATTCTTGTCGATCTTATCATTTAGAAAATTTTTGTATCTTGAATAGATAAAATAATATATCGAAAATCAGGTGTTAACGTTTCACATTTGCATCTCATTCTATATTCGACAATTCCGAGTTAGCAACTGTTTCTTAACCTGGATAGTACTAGGAAAAGTATATCGAAACCCCCGATTCGTAATTATAGTAATTATACACAAAGTTTCGTCGTTGTCCAAAAAATCAATCGTACAGAGTATACATTTTAATTGTAAATCGCAGCATTGAAGCTTAAATCGAAGTGTTTTTTATAAGCTTTTATTGATAATATAGATGAGTAATAATATTTTTTATTGTAAATATGTTGTCAAATTCTAGTCCATGCCAGATGCTAACTAAGTTATAACTTTTGACGGGATGCGTAATCAAGCAGAATAAATTACGCCGCAAACAAACCCTAAGTCAAGAAAATTATTAAAAATAAGGTTTTCGATACAATTTGATGGATATAATATCGATATCTATTACTTATTTGGGAATAACACCCGGCATATATAATATTTAAAACGAGCCAGCTTTAATAATATAGTTTTATTTTTGCATTAACATTAGTATACTATTTCTTTTGACTTTGATACTGTGCAAGTTAAGGTGGAGCGTGATCATATATTTAAATAAAAATACTCTGATAAAAATTACTATTCAATATTTCATATTGTGGAACAACTAACTGCGCCGTGACTTGTATATTCTAAATGCAAGCGTTCCCGTGAAAATCGATAACGCGTAGCGGCCGTTGTTTTTGGAAATTATTCCTCAAATTTCATCTTTGTTTATCGCACTAGCCGTAGCAACTTTTTATTAGTTGAGAATGGTTTTCAAAATGAACCCGTCCTCGGTAAAGATAAAGGATAGAATATAATATATGTTTATATTTATCATTTTAAAGCTAGCAAGCAATACACGCATAATGTTCCGATTACACTATACATATAAGGCAAGAGAGTCAGTACTAGTACACTAAATTCTCTTTTTGTACGGATTTATTTTTAGATGTTTTGAAAATCTAAAATGTCGCTTGATCAAGGTATAATTTCAACATTCAAATTAAGCATTTTTTTTAAATGCTATTCTCGTTTATATGTATTTGGATTTTATTTAAGTATTGAAAAATATAAATTGATGTCAAAAAGTAATTCAAATACGTCAGATACGGGGTATTAGCATGGCACAACAATCAATATTGTAAAAGTAAAACATTTTTTTTTTTTATACCATGTTCGCTCCCAAATTGGAGCATATGGATCTACACAATGTGGAGATATCCACTCCGTGAGTGGAGTATATGAACCTCCGCAATGTGAAGACGTCTTGACAGATTTTAAAACATATATGATATGAAAATAACAAATTTTAATTAAAAATAAAGTATAGATGGAACTTTTCTACCATCTTTATATTAGAACCTTATCTTTCTTTCACGGTACGTAACGGTCGTGTAAAAAGAAAATTGGGTAAATCTGATTTATATTTACATTAATTGATGCATGCTTGCTAAGAATTCCAAGAAAACATTGTTCGAATCATACAGTGGCATAGCTACATATTCAGCACCTTGGAGTAATAAAATCGCTGCACCCTCTTGTAACTGGCAAAATTTGTTTTCGGTCGAGAAACGATGTCGCGTCCTTTAAAATTATAGTTTCTCGATTTTTTCCTCCCGTATTAATATTGTTGTGTGTCTTCTATATTCTCCTTTCCGTTTCGTACCTCTGGAGAAATTGCTCCAACCGCTCCTCAATAGCTATGCCACTGCAATTATAATTGAAACCACATAATCACAATTTATACTCTTGGCGTTTGGTTAATTGATTAGCTCAGCAATGAATTTGAATAATATTCGTTCTCCAGTCGCGCTAACGAAGTCTTATTATTTATTATCTTATTATTATTATTAATATACAATGAAAGCGTACCAAATATTATTAGCAGCGCTTTTGCTTTTTCTTTCAAATCTTTTCTGTTGTGTTCATATTTTTGACACCCAGTTTTCTTTATATTCCATCCAGATATTGAAGCCGGGTTCTATAAGCAGTATATTTCTTTCATGCGTTAACATAGTAGGTCCTCTAAGAGGGATTATATCGCATTTTATTACGTTTGTTATTGTGAAAGTTAATTCATAATAAAATCCGCAAGCTCGACATTTTGTTCTACGTGCTAGGTACATGTTAATTTTACTTCGTGCATTCATCTCCTGTCTCTTCATATGCACAGGTTACTGCAATGCTATAAATGCATTCGAAGCAGCCTGATTGAAGCGACCTATTATGATAAAATCGTTCGCATTAGGGGAAAACTTAATGAATACGGAATATTCAGAATTCTATTCTGGAAATTTGGATAAATTTTTCATCAATCGCGAGTGCATTGTCCTGCCCCAGGCCATTCATCGCGTAAAAATATAAATAATAGGTTATTAGGTATATTATTAGGTACCCCGTGTTCTTGATATGATAAATTTTGCATTTCCTACCTATATTAAGCACTGTATGAGATTATGGAACTAGGTTTTAATATAGTGAAAAAAACCATTTCACTGGTTTAAAGTGGTCCGTGAACCACATATATTAACCTCTGATTCAGAGCGTACACCAAAACAGTGGACGTTTTTATAGACGTCTTAAACTCACGAAAACATTGTCTCTCACCTTATGATACTACTAATTTTCATTTTAGAATCACGCTTACGTTTTCGAGTGTAGGTAATTTGTTGCATACAACATCGGCAACAATCCTAGAAAATTGAATAATATAAATTTTTAATCTGACATATTCATCTTATTTATACACATCACATTTTATGTAGGAGATGACTGCGTGTATCGGTCGTTTGTAACATAAATCAGAATGGAAACGGTACAGGGGTCCGTATCATTTTTTTAAATATTAAGTCACGAATAAATCATCACGAAAATCAATAATAACTTCTCTATTATTATGTGCGTCCCAAACACCAACTGTGTTTTGTTCATATGACAATCACGGTACGGGATTAGGCATAGAATTTCAGGATTTTAAAATTTTCAGTACGATTATAAAATATTCATTATAGTTGGATAAATTTGTTACTCAACGAAATGATGATTTCCACAATCGTTATCTGTACATGATTTAATCAGTGATGATACATCATAAATATAATATTGGGTGCACAATTGATGTAGGTTTTTTTGTATGAAATAAACTATCATTTTTTATTATGCCCCAACTAATATGTGTATGCTCTTATGTAACATATCTTGGGAGTCGTAATACGGTTACTCTGGATGACTTCATTTTCGAACTTGCCCCCACTAACAGTCAAATAGCACGCCTGTGGGCATGGGCCACACGTTGGGAAACACCGCTATAAATTGACGAATTTACTAGTATACGCGTATCTATCCAGCAAACTAAAAAGTTTCTCAAAATAGCTATGCGTAGGGCTCACTTATTTGTATCAACATGAAACATTCATTACGCAAGATTATCAGACGCCCGGTTTGAAATTGAACACTATCGGTGACAGATTGATCGCTTATTATTAACATTATTATAGCCATGCGGTAGATTTTCCTTGCCGATGGTGCAAGTCTTTGAAATGCCGCCCCTTAATTTTTTTCTTTAAAATAACCTTCAATTGTGATTTTTTTAAAGTTGCGCAAAATGTATGAATACTTTTTTTTTATTTTACAACAACTTACAACAGCTTTACCTATCTAAATTTAACGTGCGATAAGTCTATGGAATAACATAGACCAATATAGAACATCGTTGTGTAAAGATTTTTAATTATTGAATGATTCAAACTATATTTTGATTTGCTGCTTACGGCGCTTCCTGGTGATGCCTGCTGATACGGCCGCCTCTCTGTATCATAGCACCGTACGATCTTGTAATATAATATGGTATCATAAAAATAGTACGAAAATTGACAATGGTGGATTGTGAACTGTTTTGATAGGGAACATCTGATTATCCAATCCGATCATCTCAATTCGAATCTGACCGTGAGTTCAAAGAAAACTGCCAATAATAACTGCATACTATCGCAAAGCTTGTGTGGTTTATAGGAATATATTTGACGATTGATGGTAATTGGCACGAATTATGTAATATTTCTGGATCTAGCTTAATAGTAATCTTCATATTTGAGTAGCAATCTTTCTTTTAAAACAATTTATACCAGTAAAATAATTCAAAGATTGGGATTAATAAATCCGCGAGGCAATGCTGGGTGTGCCGTGGCGCATTTCTCCACTATCAGAAAAACGGGAATTTTTTTTTCATGTGTGCTGCGAAATTGTAGAAAAAAGTGTGACGTGAAAGAAAAAAGCTTACGGAGCACTGCCCTACCCCACTGAGCATGTGTACAAAATATAAATAATAAGAGCATTAGATGCACAAGAAATATCTCCAGAATAATGGAAGTATAAGAGTATCATTAACAAATTGTACATTTTTGTCGTCATTAGTGAAAATATGTATACCTTTTCTATTGCGGACATTTGATACACCGCTCATTTAGAAAAGTCAGCTCATCCAGCTGTCCAAGTTGGTATACCTTAGGTACAGTTACATCCGCTTAACACATCGTACACCGGTTATAGACATTTTTGTGCTTTTAAAAATATTGTAATTGAGCTGTCGTGGAATTCTTACTTTCTATTGGCGCGGAAGTGGGTCTTACAATCCTCCGACATTTGGTTTCATCCTGGTCAGCCCAGAGCAGTTTCTCTCGAGTTTTGAACTTATCTATGTAATTTTTATTAGGTCGTCATTTTGATACTTACACTAGATGTTCTAGTTTTCTCTCTTTTTAGTAGAATATCAGAATATATCAATATGTTTTATAGTTACCTTGTCCGAATTTTCAAGAATGCCATAAGAAGTATGTTATTTTCATTCCAGAAAACGTATCTACCGGATTTGATGGAGTTTTATCACGCATTTGTTCACTATATTATGTATGTACTGTCTTTCAGCCATATAGGTACGAACGCGATATCTTCACATTCGACACATCGACATTAGAATAGTTAAAAGTTCGGTTTCAGAAATTATAATCTTACAATGTATTTCTATTGTTACAGCTGCATTTCTTCTGGAAAGCGACTTATTTATGGATGCCCTTACTGCTTCGGCGACAAACAAAAAAGAACCCAGGAAGAGAAAGCGTAGATTTAGTGGCTCTAAAGAAACGCCGTCAAATGATACTTCGCCCCCAGTTACTCCAACTGCTGAGACCTCACCGACCTCAGACCGTCCCTCTGACGAGAAGAAGCCCACTCCTCTTAGATTTTATCAAGATACTTTGGATACGGAAGAAGAAGATAAAGCGAAATCCCCCGTAATAATAGTAGAACCTTCTAGTGAAATATTGAATACTGAAATTAAGCCTGAAACTAAATCTGAAACTAAATCTGAAATAAAGTCTGATATAACAGAATCCATCGAAATGCAAAGCCCTCTATTATCCCCGACAATTTATAAAACTAGCGACGATTATAATAAGGTTCAGTTACTTGATTCTAAATCAGAAGTGACTAAAGCTGAAAATTCGGAACCTAAAACACTAAAAGGCGTTCTTTGCGTTCACAAGAAAAATGGACCAAAGAAATCTTTACGGTGGCGCGACAGCGAATTAGAAGAAATTAAATACTTTGAATTAGACGAGACGGAACGTACAAATGTTACGAAACCATTTTTGGATATGAAGCATATGGAAAGAGTCCACGAAAGAGAGTCATTCCAAAAAGCCAGAAACTTACCAAACGACGATGTTATGGAAGAAAAAATGTCATGGAGAGGTTTAATTCCAATGGATGTAATTCCTATAGACCACGGTAAACATAGCAAAGAAAAAGATATTCAAAAGGCTCGGGAGAAAATAGTTTCACAGTGTCTTTATTTCAATAAATTATCAATACCAGACTCCTCGTTTGAACCGGATCTAGAGAATCATCCAACTACGGATCCTGTTATTATTCCACTAGAAGATGTTACTGGCAATCCAGACAGCGTGAATGATTTTCAAAACACACCTTGGCCAGAACCCAAATCGGCACCAGTTCAAATGAACAGCGGTATGCCTGTAGCTCCTTTATTCCAACCTTTGCCCCCATTTGGCCCTGGATTCAATAACCCTCCATTCGGTATGCCTGGATTCCAGCCTGGCCCGATGGTAATGCCGACCGATTGGCATATGAACGGCCAAAATATGATGATGCCTGATAATATGAATATGAATCATGAAATGTTTATGGGACCAGGACCTGTACCTGGGCCTAATCCCATGTTCCCTGGTGCTATGGGAGGTGACTTCCAAATGATGGAAAATATGAATGGCCCTATTTACCCACCAGGATTTCCTGGTCAAATGGGACATCCTGGACAAGGAACAAATAGACCCATTGGGCCACTGGGAACAGGTGGGCCTACCGGTCCAATATTTGGACCGCATTCTAATAGAGGAGGGAATATTCGGGGGCCCGGTCCAAGAACAAACAATCCAAACTGGCGTAATAAAGGTCCAAATAATAACTGGAATGGTCCCCCCCGAGGCGGTAACAGTAATAGAGGTAATTCAAGAGTCTGCTGCTATTTTCAAAGGAGCGGATACTGTCGCCTCGGAGACAAGTGTCAGTATTTACACGTTGGTGCAAATAATGGTCCATTTTGATGTGAATAATTGGATTTTTACATATTTGTTACACTGTATAGTATTTATGTATTTTCTGATCACGTTGACATGGAATCAATCATGAAAGACATGTTTCATGGATTTTTAAAGCTTCCATTGATGTGTAGTACAAGTGATAAAGTTATAATAAGCTATGAAAACTTTTTATTTATGAAAACATTCATTATAATAATGTAATGTGTTAAATGGTGAATTATGTAAACGATGATCAGGCGATTAAGTGAGATTAAGTATCGTAAAATACTCGCGATTTGTTTCAATATGTACGTCATTTGTTCCTACTTAGTTTTAACGTTGTTAATATTAGTTTATAATTTTTATGACGATAGTGCAAGTTCGAAATGACATTATGCGATGTAGTGTTTTTTGTTGACTTTTGTATAGTATTTGTAATTTCTGCTACAAATTTATAATCGTTGTATATTTTTATATGTCTTAAAGTTAATCAATACTTCGAAAATTTACATGTGAATAAATACCAATTTTATTACCTACAAAATTGTTTTTTTTTTTTTTAATTTATACCTTTCTTCCTATTGCCAAAAGCATTGATAATTTTAATAGGTCAAAAAAATTATCATATGGAAATTGACATACCTTCCATATACTGAGGATTATCGTATTTTTCTAACCATAAGTCGCACCTTTTTGCATTGGCTAATCGACTTAAAATTGCGGTGCGTCTCATGGTCCGAAGGGAACATTAAAAAAAAATACCTACGAATCTTTGCACTGTGTTGAAACTTTTAGCCAGTTCAATAATTATTACTGTAGGCCAGTTGCTGGGGATCAAAAAAGTACGAAAACTAATATTAATTCAGGGTAAAGGTTTTATGTTTTTAATCGGTTCAGGTATGGCGCAGTATGATTATCCTAAGTTTTCCCCCTCCGCCGAGGTGAGCTTAATTAGCCAGGTAGATAAAGTTAGCCGAAAATGGGGCGTTTTTTAGTTTTTACCAAATAATTAAAAAAAAACGCATCAAATCAAAAACTTTATTCAGTAGTAAGTTATAGAACGTAAAATTATGCGTAAAATGAGTACCAACATGATCTATTTTGGTCCAGTAATATAAGTATCAGCTCACTTCAAAGATATCAAAATTATTCAACTTCCTACGTTCGACGAAGAAAACATTTTTTACTAATAATCAATCAATTTTTGATTTACTTGCGTGCGTTTGTTTCTCTTTCCATTTCTTTAGATTCATTTGAGTTGTCTTCTTCATCATCCAACTGAAACATCTGTTCATCGAAATAATCTAATAATAACGAAAGATGTAGTATATGCCATGTAAGTATTTAAATTTCGTATTACAGTCGTAATAATATAATATTAAATCTTTAAAATTTCAATCGGCATTCTTTTTGCTTGTTACTATGTGGCTTGGACGTCTTCTATTTGACTTCATCCAAGTAACACTGAGTTTGACACATCATCAAAACACAAAACACTGCACCCTTCTTCTTCTACAATGTTCGCTCTCTAAATGGAGTATATGGACGCCACGTGTAGCCTCCAAGAATTCCTGTCGCCCGCCAGTATTTTTGCGTTCTCTTGGGTCATACCTGCATCCCGTAACTGCCGAATACATTCTATAAATAGTATTGAGCGGCCTTCCGGGACGCCGACGACCTGCCGGCTTAAAAAATAAGCAGGTCAGGTTCAGACTTTCTTGAGGCATTCGTAATATGTGACCGAGCCAGGTGCAGTGTCGTGTGCAGTGATAAGTGACTGCATAGTCCGTCCTTCTCATTTCGAACAAAGTCATACCACCGTATGCCCAGAATCCGCCGCAGGCAC
>JAGVSQ010014521.1:0-10574 GCA_022683975.1 Rhyacophila evoluta
GTAAATTATAATTTCTTTCTAACACAGCTAAAATAAAATTTTTTAGACAAGTTTTGTTTTGACAAAAAGTATTAGGCCTGATAAGCATTGCGGCGTGATTTATTTACGGCTATGAAAGAGTTAAATAGATTATATTTTTAAAAACTATTTAGCAAAATGATGGGTATTATATTAAAATAGTAAGATAGTTCTAATAAAAATATTTAACACTACTTTCAGGAATTTAGGTAAAAAAAAAAAAATTATTGATTTGCCAATATTTTATAGTAGATTAATTTTCCAATGCTCTCATTTTATTTTCTTTACAGATAAATAAATCAATTACTAATCGCAATTGGCTCATAACCAAATTGTCGTATAAAAAAATATTAATAGAGTGGACATTTTCGCGCCGTGTAGATCGATATACTCCACCTTTGGAGTGGACAAATTTATATATTATTTTAATAGTTTTTTTTTATTTTTCATGAATTATTTCGGAAATAATAAAATAAAATGAAAGATGAGATTTTCTGGTGGATTAATAATCATACATTATACATGGAACTATTAGATATTAATTAATTCGACAAAATAATATAAAAATTTCTAAAATATATTTAATTGTTCTTAAATCTTGATAAACCTACGGTACTATTCTTAGTTGTTATTTTCACATGTTCATATAATTGATTGATTTTACTGTAAAAAAGCTTTTGCTATAAATTTAAGATTCGATTTATGGAAACTCTTAAGCGTCGATTATTATTTTTTATTAGTATGGTGATTCAAACAGAGAAGTTTGTAATGCCAAACTCACCCTTGAAAACTTATCGGTTTTTGCATCCATCCATTGTTGAGAATAAGTTGATGTCAAGCAACATTTGTAAAGACATATATCGGGAGCTTTGGTCCTGAATGTGACAGAAGAGGCAATCTTTGTGCTTTCTGAAATAAAAGACTGAAACATTTTACAGCTTGTCTGCAATATATGACTCGTGCATTTATCTTAACATTGATTTATGTCCTGTAACTATTACTAAACGTAAAATTGAAAACGATCAAAAATCGCAATAGATTTTCTTTTTGAATTGAATTACAATAATAAACTTTTAAGAAAATTTTAAATAACCACATTTTAAAAAAAATAATTAGTCTACTTAAGATCGACGTCGAATATTTGGTCGTAAAATAATATTCAAAATAAATTTGGAATGTTATGTAAAATTTCAACAAAATTATTGTGTAGTTTTCTTCAAAAAAATTTATTTATTTTAAAATAATTTCTCTCTTTAAAATACTTAAAAAGAAAATCACTGAAAAAATTAACATTAACTGAGATAAGCAGACACGTTATATGATTTTTATAAGCGTGTGGAAAATTGAGTTTCAAAATGTGGAAATTCATCGTCATATTATTCAACTTCACAAAATATTTGGGTTTCCTTTGTTTCCTTTGGTTTGATTTTTTAGGATGGATAAAATATTTTTCAATATGCGTATTACACAAGTTTATATTATGTATAGATGCCGGGGTAGTATACCATCAAATTTATTATGTATAAGCATCTAAATTAATTGTTATAATGATAAATTCAATTTACATAATAATTTAACGATTTATAAATAGCAAAATAAAACAAATTATATTATTTCATGAATTGCATTAGACAATTTATCATAAATATCGTCCATTATACAGTAATGACGTTCATGCTATATACATTTTCACTATATGACACTCAAATACATGGATAGTATTTGAGATAACAAAAGGAAAAATATATATATACACTGATTGATACTTATATGCGTTAATATTTTACAATTAACATTTATAAACTCACAGGAAAAAAATTAAAGAGAAATGTTAACTAAATGAAAAACAGTTTGTTTTTAAACTTAGTAGAAAACAATGATCGCTTATAAATATACAATATCAAAACAATTACTTCTTAATTACAAATCCAGAGCCGTTACAAGAAATAGGAACAGGTTTAAATATTATTTTCGTGTAAAATTTATTGAATATGAAGATTTTTAACTAACACCATGCACATAAGCACCAAAATACATCATGTTGGTACCCATTTTATGCATAATTTTACGTTCTAAAACTTAGACATTGACAACTTTTTGATTTGATGCGTCGTTTTTGAGTATTTTATATAAACTAGAAAATATCCCATTTTAGGTTATTTTTATCTACCTAGCTGAATAAGCTCACCATTTTTAACCATTTTTGTGTTTTTTTGTTACCCAGCAACTGGCCTAGATAGCTAGATAGGATAAAATTTCTTTTACATTGTCCTCGCACCCTTATACAGCTCAATAAGTCTCAGGCATATTTGACTGGTCATTGAAATTCCTATCGATTTAATCCATAAAAATGCCTACACAATTTGGTCATGCAGCCTATATAATCACATTACTTTTTCAAACAGAGCGATTTTTTGTAATGTAACGTAGTATATGTACATAGCAAAAAACTAAAACTATTTGCTTAATTTCACGTCATAGTGTTGGCATATTTTTTGCTTTAGAAATTTATTTCACTGGTTTGCGAAAAAAATTCTCCCCTACAAATATTTTTCACTTTATTTTGCTAGACAGAACACCTGTGTGTGTGTGTGAAGCGACACATTCTGTTTTTTGTTCATCTACAAAGACTTTTGCTGTGTGAAAGAATGTTTTTATTTGTGATATTATGAGTGTAGGGTGATATAAAAATGCCTACAGCGATTGCATTGCTTACACCCAGATTAAAACAAAGTAATCCAGAACAGTTTTTCAAGAAAAATAAACTTCAAATTGTATTATTAAAATTATAAATACTTTTTACAGTATTTTTTCCATATTAGAGTTCTGGAAATAGACGGCAGTCTCCATATTTTGTCGAAAATAAGCGAGGTATGTCATCTTGTGGACTGGCAATTCGAAATATGATAGTAAGAAAAAAAATAAAAACAATAAGACCAGTGTAAAATGTACATTTTTAAGAATTAAAATCGAGCTCAAATAAAGACGACAGTTAATAAGTAGAACAATAAATATAAAAGTCACAGTGTAAACTAAAATCTTTAATCTTTCGTATTTTCAACTTATTGTAATTGAAGAAAAACGTTACAGTATACGAAAATATTTATTTTTTTATCATGGAGTGAACTAAGCCTAAGGATATACAGCATAAAGACAGTGGGCCATGTGTAGACACGTTTTGACAGATTATTATTCACAAGAGTATCCAATCCTGCATTTCCATTTTTTTAAATCCGGCAGATATGGGATTCGAATCTACGCTATCCGGATACGAGGCGTGCACGCTAGTCTATACGCTATATATCACTACGTTTATACCTATCTTAAATATAAACTAGTACGCAAAGATAAATAGCAGCCTGTTGTATGTATTGAGTTTGGATGAACTTCATAAACATAGATTATGTATCAGATACCTAAATATTTCTTGCGTATGATTATAATATAATGAGAATTGTATAATAATGACGGGGTTTGTTTATTGTATATGAAGGCTTAGTTCAGATTTCAAGTAACTTTATAACTAAGAAAATTGCTTACTGCGTATATATGCATCGCAAAGAATACACAGTAAGGAATATTGGAACAGATAATACATGATTAAATAATATGCTTTACGTAGAACACTCATTCTATCAAAAAGTAACAATCCTCAAGCATACGTATAAATTTTCTACGCCAAAGAAACTATTAGTAGATATATGTTTAGCCATTAGATTATAATATCTAAATTACATCGTTGATAAGAGTTAAATGCAATCATTAGGGGCGGGAGACGGTAATCTGTAAGCCGGTAAACATAAATCGCTGTTATTATATTATATATTCGAAATGGAATCACTGCTTTAGAGCGCTGTCAGATTCAAAATACGCCTCTACCCAATTACATACAAATAATAGACATTTAAATAACTAGCGACGGCTTTTTATGTTTGATATGTAAACATTTACAAATACAATTGAAATTTCATTAACCAATAAGAAAACGGCAAAAAGATGTATTACCAGAAATCTTATGAACGAATTTTAAATTTATGTTTTCCCCAAAAGTTAGTTACAGACCAAATAATCATATTCTAATTGAGACTTTTTTTATTCTTTATCGATAACAGAATAATAAATGAATCCAGTGAAATTAAACATTCTATTTCCTAGAAAAATCAATCAAATCTGAATTGCTTGGTATGGATCTTAATATTATAGTTCTGAACAAGATATGTATTAAAAGTCTTTATGGATCCGTGTTTTGGTAAAAAAAATTACGCGGGGTCAAGCCTTACCAAAAAACGATTTGTCGTAGATATCTTGATAACGGTCACTTTTAAGGAAAAACATTGAATTTCAAATCTGTAGTGTAAGAAATTTCATACAAAAAAATGGTAACCAGACAACTGCACGCATGTCAGCTGCTCACATGACAAGTCCTCGCATGACAAGTGCACGCATAGACAACTACACACTTGACAAATCCTCATTAGACATCTGCGCACACATTGAAGTGCTCACACTAATACATAAATTAATATTAAGACAACTTATACTTAATTTATTCTGCTATTATCGTAATTTCACACTCAGAATAAGGGTTTTTATTTTTCTAATTTTACTGGACTAAATCTGTATTAAAATATATATATCGACATTTGTAAAATATATTTATCTAAAATTAAATAAAATCAATGAAAATATATTTTTTAATTTTTGTATCATTATAGAACATCTATAAATTAAAGTATGTAAATCACCCCTCATAAAATGGTTACATTTTATAGCTGATAAAATTGTTTTGCAATTGCCGTGGAAAACTATTGAGATAGAGATCATAGGACTTTTACAAAAAAATATGTTTATCAAACACAGATTCTTCACGTTCCAGGAAGCTTTAAGATTAACAGTTTTTTTGTTTGATATTTAGTTAACATTTATTCAAAATATGTCGCATTATACCAAATATAATATCGAATACTGATACAAGTAGGATAGATGCACCAAATTAGTTCATAAAAATTAACATTCTTTGCCCTTTTTCTGCAAAAAGAACATAAATATCATCTGTTGAATTTTATAACGTCATAATAGAAAAATTTTCATTTTAGGAAAACGGTTTTGAACATTAGAAAATTACTGTGATGGTCCTCTGGTACCATAGAAGTGTATTATTAAATTAACTGTATTTATTAATTATAAGTAAATGAACAATGAATTTAAGAAAGTTTGCTTAAGGGCCGCTATTTATAGAAGAAATTAGCAGCTTTTAACATTTCTCTACGGAGATTTTATTGAAATGCGTATTCACATTTGATTAATTACTGACAACGTTAAAATGACAGCCTTGTAAAACTATTTAGCAGGAAGAAATAAGGATATAAAAAACCATAAAATAAAATTTTTGTTTTTTAATATGTACTGATCTTTCAACATATCCATGACTTTATATAAAAAACGAAATATATTGATTTATATTTAATATAGATTTAATCTGTCAAGACGTCTTCACCTTGCGGAAATCGATATGCACTCCACTTTTGGAGTGGTAATCTTCACAATGTGTAGATCCATATGCTTTATTTCGGGAGCGAACATGGTAAATAAATATATATATTCATCAATGTTACTTAAGTCGCGCTATTTTTAAGTATGCTATTAAAGTTAAAGTAACATCATAATGTTGCGTAGAATTTCCAGACACACACATACATAATATGATATTTGTGCAAATAGTGCTGTAACACTTTTACATTTCAAATTTCTTTAAATACACTCAAAAGTGCAGTATACTTCAGTATGTATATATTATAGGTAGACTTACAAGGCGTTTATAATATGTGTAATAAGAATAATACTGCTGATACATTCTACAAATTGTCCAGATAAAAGAAGTTTTTATTTCGTATATAAAACAATTGAAATCAAACATAATAGTATATAACATCAGTTTTTTAAACATTATTATTTTTGCATTAGCGAGATGTGGATAAATTGCTTCAAATTTGCATATACCGATGATCAACAAGAAACTAAAATATTTTTTTTTAGACAAATATTCTTTTAAATTTATAATAAAACATCAATTATAATGAATAATTAATGAGATCGAATGTAACCTACGTGTACCCGGTTAATAAATCTAGTTAGACTGATCAGTTATGACGATATGGTTTCCATAAAAAAATTACTCATTACCTTTTAGGAAAATTATTAATACTTTGATGACAACAATATTTCTTCATATAAATATATTTCTTGTTAAAAAATAGTATACTCACTTATTTTTCGAATAGTATGTTTTCTACTTTTTATTCGATAATAATACATCCAAGACCTTGTAATGCATATACATAATAGAATAAAATACTTATAACTCATGCGATAATCAAGGAATGGAAACGTGTCGGATTTGCAAACTATCAGGCTGAAATCCTGCTAGTTATTATATAAATGTGTTCTTTGATTTTTTTTGTTAAAAATAAGTATAAAATCGAATATAAAAATTAATTGTAACATAAGACATTTGACTACCCAAAGTCAATTAATGGACTATATTATTAATAGAGACATGCATTTTTAGAATTTCGCGATAAATGCTAAAATTTGGAATAAGTGCTAATAAATACAATATTCCGAATTGATGCCAACACATCAAATCACAAATAAATGAAAAATATATATATATTTTAAGAAATTTTACTGAAAGAAAAATTTAGTGATAGATCTTGTCTATGGTTGTTCTTGACAGGATTATGGTCAAATTATTATAGTGGCAACATTGTAAATGCATCTCGCAAACCTTAGATATTATAGGATGCAGTGTCTTGATGGTGTTTTAGAAGAGAATATGGAATCAGAATATTCTAATTTTTATGACTGCACATGCCACTACGTGTTGCCAGACACTATAAGAGATGATGCCATAGAAACATTTTCAGGTTTGTTTCCGATTCGAGTCTTTACATGACTTCCTGTTTCAAAAGTTTAAACATTTTGATTGGAAACGATGTATTACATTTTCAGTGCTAGGCACACACCATTTGTTTGGTAGGTAATATAATATATTCACGAAGAAGTTGAAACTTCTCAAAATAAAATTAACATTGTTAAATTTAAATTATCCCAATATTGCACCAATTTTATTTCCAAGCCACATAACCACTTAGAAGTCATAATTTCAATCATTAAAATATGTTGGCACATATTTTGACCACTTATTAATTATTTTCAAATCACTCACATAAGAAGTGAAGGCAAAAAATAAGAAAATTAATTTTCAATCAGTCTGTTTCAATTTCAATAAGAGCTCAGTCAAAGTATGTGGGTGAAATTCTCATTAAACATATTCATTTAATAGACTAATTAGAAGGTTCTACATATCCTTTTGCCCATTTACTATGGAAAAATATTGAGGGTATAAAATCATATCAATTTGATATCCAGTGAATAGTATCGATCTTGAAAAATTCTTTAGTAAATACAATTTAATATCAACAGATACTTGAGCTAATCTAAAAGATTTATAACTTGAAATATGCTTCATGCTTAATTAATCATAATAAATTTTTATTTTATATAAAGAATCAATATGTTTTCCTATTCTTAAATTAATTGTGTATGTTTTTGTATGTATTTCTTTAATAAATTGTGTCAAAATGTATAAGAATCGATAACTATTTCATACTAATCAGATAGATGCTAAAGTTCATAGTTTTCAACCCCACAAAACGCTTATATGATAAATCAAAATGCTAAAATTGATAAAGAAATAGATGTTACAATATGTGTCTCTAATTATTAATAATAAATTACATACTTCGTAACATCTAGTTTAGAATCTGTGGAGTGAAAAGCAGCCTCTCATATCGCTTTAAAAAAACATTAAGAGTTGATACGCCTCGGGACATGGCTCGTGATATGTGAGGGAAAATTATTATTGTGTGTTCGTATTTCGCAATGCCAAGCCATCAGATGCATTCTATCACGCACAATGCACGCAATCTACTATCAAATGCATACAGCCTATTCTAGGTGAAGTATTAGATATACTCTATGTACACAACATCTGTGCGTCGTACGAAATGGGAAGTCTTAAGAATACCGGATTATTTACTTCTTCTTCGCCAACATTCAGAATATTAATAATCAACTGATTGGAAGTTTTACGCGTTTCTATACTAGAAGTTGCATGCTCGTATGCCGTATACCCAACAGCGTGAATTCATTTTTTTCAAAAACAATATGTCAAAATGATTGTAAATAGAGTATAAAAAGTTTTTTAGCAAAAGTGTGATTTTTAAGCGCTGTTTGGTGTCTTTGCTTATAAATAAATTCATTAGATAGTTTTTGCACACAAGATATACCCAAACCATCTGGGAGTAATTTGCAATAAATAAGCCTTTAAATTCATTTATCAAATCTTTTGGAAAAACTGCCAAGCTATTGGTCATATCTGGTAATATAACATGTATAAGTTACCGATGTTGTCGTAATTCAAATATAAAGGTTTTTTCAAAATAAACTCACATTTAAAATTTACCGCCATTTTATCCGCCAACTTTTCACCTCACTTGAATTGATTTTTCTTTAATTTCTACGAGTTTTTCAGTGCTGTATTTTTCTATAACGACCTCAACGTTTAGTAATGACCGTAAAATTTTTACTCTGGTTTTGTCACCAGTAGAAATAATGGCAAATTCAAAATGTAAGCTCATTTTGGGATATCCAATACTATCTGTTATTTATATTTTTTTCCTCGTATGGGACTATTATTCACATGCGAATCATATACACATGCTGACTTTTTCTATCTTTTCCACGTTTTAAACCAATTTTTTTCTTCTCCCATGGGTATAATATTTTTAAAAACACCTACTGGAATTCCTTTTTAGAACCTTCTCTCATAAACCCCATTAAAAAACGCTCATTTAATTCCTCATCCTGGGTTGATTTTATAATTATCATTTACATGGTCATATTTTATTTTTGGCGTAAAAAGTTTGCTTCGATAATGATAACAACGTTTAGCAATGACAGTGAAATGTCTACTCTAGTTTTGCCACAAAAATGTCGATAAATTTTAAATGACTACTCATTTTGGGATATCCTCTAATATATTTTATCATTTGTTAATTCAATAGACTCCGGTATTGAATAAATATATATTTCAAAAATAATAATAATTAAAACGTACCAATAAAGAATATGGATTAAAAAATAGATAATTCGCTAACTTTATATATTGTAAAAAAATTCTAAACATATCTTGTTTGAATAAAATGCTTTAGGGTAGTTTATAGCCAAAACGAGTCGTTCTTTTGTTTGTTGTTCACGTCGATACGAAAATCACAACGAACTGAAACCAGAATTATATTGAATTACATGGAAATTCCTGAAGCTCTATTAATTTTTGAAATTATGTGTGAAAAAATGGATGATTTAATGAATGAATTTTTTCATAAACAAATTTAATACGTTGATGCCTTAGAATACAAATTTATTAAGAGCAAGATTCTTGTTTTGAGAAAATGCAACTTTAAAGTTAACTTCAATATAAAAATATGAATAAAAGAAATAATACAAAATTTCTCACCATATCCACTCTGAATGTGGCGTATATGGGTCAACACAATATGAAGATATCCGCTTGGAAAGTGGAATATGTATATGGATCTCAGTAATGTGAAGACATCTTGACAAATTATTTTTCAAAAAATTGATTGTCAGCCAATTGTTCAAAAAAAATTGTTTCTAGTCCTGAATTTTTCATTATAAGAAAAAATGGCAAAACTTTGAATCGAATCCGCAATCCCAGATTCTGAATTATCGGCTACTAGATCTAAAAATTAAAAAATGCAAATGCCTGATAGTAAATTCTCGTAAAAATTGTAATATTCATATTGATGCTTATAATTTGTGGTCTTTTGGAAATATATCATGTAATACGTGGTGTTAAAACATACAAAAGATACTTGATTTTAAAGGACTTCCAAAATCGCACCTTACATATTTGTGCTCTAGGCAATTGGTGTGAAATGGAAATACATAATTGCACGGTACCCAAAACCCAAATATTTTCTTATTATATCATAATCTATCAACATAGCGTAATAAATGTACTTATTATATTCACAATTTTATGCTCTACTAAGCAATAAAAAATATAATTATTCTTTATGGCGAAAAGGTGAGCAAATTTATTGCTTAATAGTTTGTGATAGTTATTAAATTTTCGATAGGTGCGTATTATTTTGAAGAGAAAAAATATCGAATTTCCTCGAAATAACGATATATCTTTTCAAACTTGAACTGAATTAATAATCATGTTATACGGGTCAGTCAATTACGTGAAAATAAAGTCATGGTGAAATAATATGTACTGTTAAATTTAAACTTAAATATAATGCTCTTGGCCTAAAACAAAATACATAGGTAATATATAATGTAAAGAATAATGTTTTATTATTCAGCATGTTTTTATTTATTTTACTTAATACATGTTGTAGTATCACATATTATAAGTTTAATACATTGACAACACGACATACATATGGTTATAACAAACATAT
>JAGVSQ010014522.1:0-10192 GCA_022683975.1 Rhyacophila evoluta
AATGTGAAGACGCCTTGACAGATTATTTTTCACGAGAATTGTTTGTCAGACAATTCGGATTTTTTAAAAGCGACAAATGGGGAATCGAATCAGCATTCCCCGGATTGCTAGGTACGCACGCTACTAACTACGCTTATGGGATTTTGCTGAATGCTCAATTAAAACGTTTGGGTGGTGCATATTCAAACATTGTGCTTAAGAAAGACTTGATATATTTTTAAATAACTTTGTAATAAGAGGTTAAGTAAAATAATTACTTCTCGATATTGAACGATTTTAGTTGATCATATTTTATTTTGTTTGTATAAAAGTCACACGACTTGTCTGCGTGAGCTGCATGAGGCTCGAGAGCCACGCGTTGGCCATCCCATGTAAATAGGAAATATAAGACTCTTGATATCATCATCGAAAGATGTTTTTATTTTATCAAATCATGTCACTATAATGTATATGCATATTTTTAACGATAAAAATGGATTACATTTGTTGAGAATTAGCTCGTTTTGGAATTTTATTGCAGTTTATATATTTCTTCCAAGTTTTAAAATTGGATATAGTTAACCAGAAGACGTCCAAGCCACAGATTATCAAACTGAGTAAAACGCGATGGAAATTTTAAAGAAACAAATTAACATTTAGTATGAATTTTATTATATGTTATTAAGACTGCAATATGAAATTTAAACACTTACATGGCATATTCTACATCTTTCCTGATCATTGAAAAATGTTCAACTTTAGAAGTTATTGAATGTTTTGTGGGTGCTAATTTAAATTTTGGTCGTTTTGTGGTTGGATTTTTACTAATACTATATAAGTCTTTGTCCATAAAACTTGGAGTTGGTTATAATTAGTGTTTTGTTTATAAAAAAAACAGTATATAGATGCACTACACTGCAAACATATATACGTATATTTATTGAAAAAACATTTGAAAGTGATATTATGATAATAATTATAATTTAGAATAGGTATGGTCAATAATTTATTTGTAATTAAGTAACCTTATATTTAAAGCTTTTTATGACGAAAAATTTAAATTTCCATTTTGTGGCTTGGACATCTTCAGCTTATCTGCATCCAATTTGAAGTCTCTGTATGTGGAGTGTGTAAAGAGGTTTTCCAAGTACTCATTAATTAGCACAGTAGTTAAAATTTTGCACAAAAATGTTGAACGAATGACATACAAGTCATGAGGCTTTGAGAGCAAACATTGTTAAAACATCTGTGTTTGTTGTTGGTTTTCTTAGCTTAATGTTAGCATAACTCAATGTTTACAGATAATTAATCAATAGATAAATATTGCAGTGAAATCAACACTTATTAAACTTTTGGTGGCAAGTTTTTTAGGATTGATAAACCGAAATGCAGATTTGACATTGATGATGATAACCGAAGAGACATACGCGGAGAGAGGTGTCTGGATTCTGGTGTTACCACGTGAAACCTTCAAAGCTTATCTGATTCTTACGTTAATAATGTAAGTCTTGTATCAGTTGAACCATGCATTCCTCGCCAGTTCGACAAAAACATACATATTTCGGATTTCGGTAACCAAAAAATTCAATTACTATATTTGGGTTCTTATTAAACCACCGAAAAAAACCTGAATAACCATTAACCCTTTCCATACCGGACCCAGAAATCTCCGTTTTTCTGGGTCGCAATATATTTAATATTGTGTAAAATTTGGTAATTATTTAACCAAAGTTTGATTGTAAAAGCTTTAGCAAATAGTCAACCTTCATTTCTGTCTACTCTGCAAGTAAATGCCAATATTATCGACAGAGATACATGGACTTGGACAAAAATACCGACAACTTCTAATTCCGATATAATCAATGTTCCTCACAGTTTAGTAGATTTTCCCAATAGATTTTCTGGAATAATGTCCAAACATACTTTAAGGTGATTAGACTTACTGCTTAAAACCAATATCCATCGAAAATTTACCAAGTATTCGCAACTAATAAAAAAGAGGAGAAACTAGATATATGAAGAATACAATACAATCACAAAAGTTCTTCCTGGCAAAGATGCCACTTCAACTCCCGTATAAAAAAATCTGTTGATATTTTCCAATAAAAAAAAATCTTGTATGTACTTCAGTAAAACACTACAAATTGAAAGATTTATTTAAAATCGTCTTGGTATTAAAAGGGTTAATAAAACTGTTTATTTGGATTTCATAAATTTAACTCAATATAATTAATTACCTCACAATTGTGGAATCAAAGAAATGTCGGGAACCTAATTTAAATCAAGCAATGCATAATTTTAAAAGAAAATATAATAAATAATTACAAAGTTAATTACAAATAGAGCATAAGGGAATTTTCCAATGGAGTCAACTTTTTTTTACTCATTTATTTCTTAATATTTACGTATTTTTTTAGACTAAAAACAAATTACTTAACTGTAATAACTTCCACATATCATTGATAAATATATCTAGTATTTATTTTTAAAGAAATAATAAAATTTTATTGAAAAATAAAAGAATGGCTTTAAAAACAAGGCGACAAGACGCACGGATCTACATATACGTCCACACGATTCAAATGCTTAATATACTGTAGTGTATTTTTGAATATACATGTATGATTTAAAATTATATTTATATAAAATATGTATAAGGGGTTTTTCAATATTAAACCAATAAATGCGTTTTGGAAATTTCCTTCGCTGTTACAGTTATGGCGAGGAATCACAAATCATGCGGTTAAAGTGCATTGACCAACTGTAGCAAAGATACTAGTCTGCGTCATTGTTTTTCTATGCACTTCGTCTACACCACGGCTTCTCAAACTTCACAGTTCCGCCGTTCCACGGTAATTCGATTCATCATACATTTACCACACATGTCAAATACCGCGATGAAATCACGCCATACCGTGGTGTAACGAACGCGCTTCTAACATCTTAAGATAGTGTCAAATATTTTGGTTGCATTTTGCTGTAGTATGAATAATTTTCATAATTGTTTTAACATGTTATATTCTATACATACATACACTCTTTACAAATACATTTTGTACCTAATATGAATGTTCTTTTCTTGGTCACTAATTTTACAGGCCATTCATTCTTCCAACTTAAATGCTAAAGTTAGACACTAATTCGGCATTTTCAGCTTATATCCTTTTGATAGAACGTGCCTTAAGTTGTTTACTTTCGATATCGAATAAAGGCTGTATTTAAAAATTGAAAGTTACGTCCTTTTTTCTTTCCAAAGTCAATATGATTTTGGATTATATTTTTCGACATCGTTGAATTGAGTTATTTTGATTTAAATTTTCAAATAATTAATATATTGTGACTAATAAATAGAGCTTTTTAGCTAAAATAAAGCAAGTGAATCACTTTGGTGGGAACCAAGGCAGTGTGAATATTTGTCTTTGCAGACTTTTCACTGGAATTAGTTGTCAGCAAATTGCTTATTCTCAATTTGCGTTGCGGCTGTTGGATTTGAAACCTTAATCTATTCGAACAAAATATTGTTAAAATCTGAATCATTTAGAACACGAATATAAAAAAACATATTGATATAATATTTTAAAAAATAATATATATTTGATATGTAAAATCAGTATTGTATAAGTAACAGCAAATAATAAAAATAACATATGAAAAAAAGTGAGTCCACCAAGAAAGATAGCCACATCCTATTCTAAAAACAAACACAATATCATCCATCTAAACTCACTCTCACACAGGTGAAAGGTATCAATAACCGAGGCAGTTTCTTTAAACATAACCATTGCCCTGCACATTGGCAGACTACTGGCAGATTAGTCCTGCATAGATATCGTTCATTGAGTGCAATTATACCTCAAAAATTGTCATTTTTCAGTGAACAGATTTAAAAATCTGAGTTATTGATATTCTATAAAAAATAATGTAATGTTTTAAACCTATAAAGTATTATGGTCGGACGTTACTAGCTGTGGTAGAATGCTTGGTTTAAGTAATTTTTAATTTTATCTTATGACGTTAAAAGATCAAAAAAACATTGTAATTTTAGTGTTATGTGGTACATGTAGTGTTTATTCTATAAGCTTTATCATCATATATCTACTTATTGAAAGATTTCATAAATAATATAGATTTTATCCGAAAAAAAGGCGTAGAGAACATTTGTATTGCTAAGTTTGTTAGCACGCAGAGGCTTATTATATTTACTAACAATACATTCGTGAAAATCAAATGTATTCAATATTTAAGTAAAATAATGCACAACAGTAAAAACAGATTCGTATAAATGACTAAAATGTGGTTCTTTTGGAGTAACAAGCTTCTTGCTAAATTTTCAGGAAAGGAAATTATTTTTCTCACATTAGATATTGCCCTGTTTTTTTTATGCAAAATACAGAATTTACTTTTGTATACGTTGTTTATATGTCTCGATTTAAATGGTTTATAGCCTTTATTGACTCACTAAAAATCCGATTAGTTGTTTTAATGAAAAAAATTATAAGCATACTTTGGTATTGGACTTAAATTATTAAGACTAACTATAAATTGCAGTTGAAAATTAATATCATGCTGATATGATGCTGGCTATTGATATCTGCAGTATTTTTGAAAATCGTAAGATGTATTGAAAGATGGAAATTCGATATTAATATTAAGTCCAGGATATTATCGATAATATGCAGTTCTGTCCCGTTTTTGTCACAGAGAAATATGGTAACTTTGCTTCACATTTTTGATTGTTGATTTGTAAAGAAATTAAAATATTGTATTATTTTAATACGTTATAAATCCTTTAAATATTTTGATGTTTTTTCTTTCTTAGCAAAGAATACAAGTATTTGTAATTGTTTTTGATGAAAATGTAATATTTTCAATATATAAATTGCTTGTCCGTTATGCGTGATATTTCACAAATAAAAAAAAAACAACCAGACGAAAACATGCAAAATATTGATGTTGGCATTTCTGGCTGTTATCGCGAACGGCGATATATCATTACGTGGTATTTAAGAAGTTAAATAGTGCTTAGTCTGTTATATTTTACGATCATTTATTATTACAAAAATATCTGTTCGTCATCACTATAATCGTAGTATCAGAGCAAAGTGTAGGCTGACTTCGAAAATGTGACTTCATGAGTACTCTCACCAAATATTTATACTTGTCCAAGCCTAAAATAACTTAAATAATAGTAGTTTAACCTTCTTCTTTTCGTAATCTATTCTTTATAATCCAATACAAATTTTGCTTAGAATGTCAATTAAAAATCCACCAGATCTCTTCGAAAACAATGCCCCTCATTCCTGAAAGAAGAAATTCATAAAAGAACTTCCATATTATCTCACACTATTTTACATTTATCATATTCACGGAAAACATAAGCGCTGCAAGAAAACTCAACAGTCTACTGAATGGTCTTTACCAAAAATTAAAAGATACAATTAGAAGGAATTAAATCATCGTTTATATAATTGCAGATATAATCTGGTTTATAAAAGAAAACTTCTATAGCTCTTTTTTTAAGCCAGCTGAAACCTTATAAAAGGTTTGTTTCGGCGACAGTTCTTTTCTTTAGCACCTCTTGCGTTAATTTCATATTCTTATAACATACAATACACTTGATTCGACCACCAATGTTCTGCTCGTCTCTTAAAATCAATTCGTGTAAAGTTTTTCCAGCACATTAAAAAAAACTCGTTGTATGTGTGCTCACTCGGTAAAAATTGTATATTGAATGTCTAAATCAATAGGGTTAGGTTAGGTTCTTCAAACTCAAAATACTTGCAAATAATGTTTTCTCATTAAATACTTCATAACAATTTCCTTTCCAACAAATAGGAAGATTGCCTAGAAAAATAATTTAGATAATCCCAGTCCGAGTCTTAAAAACATTTTCCCATATATAACGTGATGTATGATGTAAAGTCATTTATCTATTTACTCAGTATTTCAAATTTTCCACCATGTCCTATTAGTTACAGACCAAATTATTGATTATTGCTTTCGTTATTTCAAATGCCCACGATTAGATATGAAAGTCATGAAGAAGGCCACGAGTCCTTTAGATAGAGGCGTCCTTGAATCAAATTAAACATTTCCATTCCTCAAATATACTATTGAATCATTTCTTACCTATGAATTTTCGGGTAATTTTCAATTATATGTAAACTAAAGCCTTCTCGGGAAGACGCACAGTTAAGAATAATCCCTCTATCAAATATTGTCCTCCTTATTGAGACGTGTTCACATTTTCTAGGTGAATTACTGGGGTAAACGTTAATTAAAGAATATATTATTTTGTGATTTGATAATGGCTTTTTCAACCATGTCCGCTTCGAAGATCGAGCATATGGATCTCCACAGTACGAAGAAGTACACTCCGGACTTGTTTTGGGAGATGTTTTCTCGAGAAATTGTTCAGCCAATTCTTCCGCCTGTTGGGCATTCAGTCCTGAACCTTCGTATGTTGTTGTGTAATTGGAAACCGTAATCTCCATTACCAAAAATGTGCACGCTCATATCTTTGCTACAAGGGTGACAATAGGACATTCTTGAATTTTAATACGACACAATAACATTATGTTGATATTTTGAGAGTATGAAGTTGGTGAATTGTTTCTGCTATTATAATTAGTATAATCTCTGGAGGTAACGGTGCTTTCTCAT
Organism: Rhyacophila evoluta; assembly: GCA_022683975.1. Lineage (NCBI taxonomy): Eukaryota > Metazoa > Arthropoda > Insecta > Trichoptera > Rhyacophilidae > Rhyacophila > Rhyacophila evoluta. The sequence continues at coordinate 6,643 of JAGVSQ010014522.1, forward strand.
GGCTTGAGTTCAGACTTAAGAGTCTCTAATACAAGTTAGAATGACTAATTATCGATTGAATAAGTTTACCACTGTTTTCATATCGTTTAATATTTTATTACCAACATATTCCAAATAATGAAATTGTACGTTCCACTATTTTAATTTCGTTTTGTGATATAAACTATTAATCAAAACCCACAGTGCGTTTCGCTGGTCAAATCGAGCATGTTAATATTAAGCAATAATAATAATTGAAGCAACCCATATCAATGAATGGTTTATTTGTTATTTTATTTCATAACGGTAGATTGCCGGTCTTATAGGTTATACCAAATACACGTAGGGTTACTTAAAATTAGTAGATGTTTCGTTTTCAGGGGAAATAAATAATGGTCACATACAAAGATTGTGCATGCAAACTTGAGCGTGTGTAGCTTTTTTAATACGTGGATTAAATATTCTTTTAGAAATTCCAGATGCATCTGGTTGTAAACATATCAAGTAAATTTTGCTTTCTCATGGTTTGAGTGTTGTAAGCCTCAGGTTGGCGTCGTGATTCGCGCAGAAGTGCACTGCCTTGCTCTCGCGGCAGAAGGCTCCACCTCTAACACTGATCCTTCTTGTTACACTAGTGTGTGCTGGCATATACTAGCTCTAGGTAGAAGACGACTAGCCAGACCTGCCAAAGCCAAACAATTGCCAGATGCACTCGCGTGAACCGAAACAAATCGGAATACCTTAAGTCTAAACCAGCGGTTCACAAAATTAACATTGGAAAATAAGTATATTATTACAACACAATATTCGCTGTCACGACTTTTCATGAAATAACTTGAATATGAGTAGGTCCTATGTAATAAATCGACCTCTTTCGACTTTCATACTCCATACACTCGTAATCTTACTTTCAACTTTTAATATCATTACCGATGTTCTACAAGAGACTGTCTAATGTGCCCACCATCCGTCCGCCCCGTCCTTACACCTGGTCATAATCAAGCGTATCCCAGAGCTCTGATATTGAAAAGCGATCTACTTTATTCGACGGGAATGTCCCGGGAGTAAATACAAATTACCCAAAACTAAGTTTGCAATGAACTCAAGTGTGCTGAAGTTAAAAGAAATAGAATGATAAAAAAGGCAATTGAAAAAAATGGAGAATTATTTGGTTTAGCAATTTATGTGAATAGATCATCGCGCTCGTCGTATGACGTCGTAATTTTTTTAAAAGCAATAAAATTTGCCGTTTTGGCAACCAAGTCGGATGGCCCGATGGGTACAACACAACAGCTACGTTGTTACGATATAGTGAACTATACAATATAAAATACATGTGTGTGTTTCTCTGTCACAAAAACTCTTCCCAAAAAGTGGCTCGCTACAACTAAACTAAGCACTAATTTGTATATTGTGTATATTGTAATATTGTATACACACAAAAAATAATGGTCACACATTAATGATTGTGCATGCAAACTTGAACGTGTGTAGACTTCTTGATACGCACGTAAAACATTATTTTAGAAATTCAAGATGCATCTGGTTGTAAAAATATCAAGTAAATTTAACAACGAAATTGTTCCTGTCCTGTTATAATATATTTTATATTCTAGATCAGATATAAATTGAACGATAAATCCGAGTCATCAACAGAATTGAGTCAGTTAATATTTTTTAAGTGCGTGAAAGTATCGTTCATTAACCGTTCGCTTGATTGTTATTGGAGTCATAAAATGTTGATCAATTTCCTTTCATGAGAATTTCTTGTGCCGTCTTCCATTTGCAAGAGTCCATTGCTGAGATGGATTCTTGAAGATACACTATCGGGATGCGAATCTGAACCGTATATATCGGTGCACATGCCATTGAGTATTTTTATTTTATGAATTAAGAGCCCGGTTCAGAACAAACGCTACGTATCAAGATGATCGAGTAATAATAATTGTTATTTTAAATTTTGTTGATAGCTATTACAATTGACACTATTATCATGACCCATACCAACGAAAATCATTTAATAATAGTCTCATAATTGAAGTATCTATAGGGAAAACGAACGAAGTAATTAACCCTTTCAGGAGCCATTCTTTTATTGTTTAATAAAACATTATTTTTTTGGCATAAATACTAGATAGATCTATAAGCGATACGTGAAATTTATTTCTATATTATATTCTGTATTTTTAGAATAGAAAAAATTACGTAAACGTTACGAAAAAAAACCTTGATTTCAACATTGAAAAATTCTCTTATGCTCTTTCTGTAATTATTATTTTTTGGAAATAAACGAAAGATTGCTTACATTAATGTTTACAGAAACACGCACTGCCACATAAATTAGTCATATGCGTTCAAATTTTCTCTCAAGGGCTACTTTGATTTCGAAATGCTAGTGGCTACAAAATTTGGAGTAATTTTACAGTTTATTTGGTTCGTTGTTTGGAAATAAAAGAGCATTGCTTAAAAATCGGTACATCCAATTTTATTGATTTTATGATATTAGTTGAATTGATAACAGTGAAAGATTTTAGTATTTAAAACGCGTGTGCATAAAAAAATAACTCACTAAAGAAAGGGTTAACAAAAACTAATAGATTTGTAATATTGGTATCCTGATCAGTTGATATTCGTACATCGGAGTTTTTGTATGGTAATGATAAGTTAACCTGGTCTGCATATTCTTCAAGCCGATTGGTTTTCGAATGCCTGGAAGGCCGTTAAATACTATTTACATAATGTATTTGCCGGAGCTACGGGATGTAGACGTGACCTGGATACTTCCGCAATAGATGATTTTATTTGAGACGATATGCGGTGTGTATGTGCTCCACTTTACCAGCGGTTAATAAAATATAACAAGATTGATCATAGAACAAATATAAATTTGATTATTTGTTTTCTTGGTCTCCAGGTGGAATCTGTTGGGCATCTATGGAGCGAAACGGACGCTGCACGGAGCTGACAGCCGAAAGAGTCACCAGAGAAGAATGCTGCTCAGCCAGCCAACCACCAGCAGCAGCTTGGAGCTCCGAAGATCTGGACACCGGCGCGCTGTTCTTCTGGAGAGTCCTCGGAGGAGGAGTCCCTTGCTCTGGATGTAGAGGTAATATACCTCGAATCAGATAAAAGTATAGTTAACAAATTATTAATTTATATAAAAAAAATTTTACTTAGATATTTTATTATGTATCAAATAATATTTTGTGTACCCTGCATAGCTGGTGTTTATAACTACATACGTCACAAATTTTATATCCTGTTTTTTGGCTGATTCAGAAAGTCGGTGATTTTTTTTTGTGATGACGTAAGTCAAGTAATGTTTGGAAAGTGTTTTATTATAAATAGCTGTACCCGGCCACGCGTTGCTGTGGATCAGTCTAGTTAAATGGAAAAGAAAGACAATATTTTTACCTGTCAAAGGTATGACATTTATATAATAGTAAGTGTATAAAAATATGCGCGTACTCGAGTGCGGGTGTCAAAATTTCAAAATAATCGGCGACGAACTTTCTGAGGTATAAGATTTTGAACATTTACATTTTTATTTATATAGACAGATAGATATATA
>JAGVSQ010014523.1:0-10574 GCA_022683975.1 Rhyacophila evoluta
ATTTTATAGTAAAATGAGTTTAAAAATTAGACCACATAGCGTGAGTGGAAATTTTTAATATATTTGACAAATAAAATATGTAACAAGGTTATTTGATTTCTGTTTCTCAAAAATATTATTTTATTTAGAAATAATAAAAATCTGCAGCATCTAAGGAGTTAAAAATTTTGAAATATTTTTTTGTGAAATAGAAATTATAAAAAACAAATTAGTTACAAAAAAAAAATAGATTTTTTTGGAATGATTTTTGCGAAAAAAATAAACCGTGAAGCGGTTAAGCGAGATAATAAACTTTAAGCTCCTTATGCCACTAATGTTACACTTTGGGTACAGGAGGGTTAAAATCATTTAAAAATTTACAATACTATCTAGTATATTATTATTTTATATTAAAGTAATTTGTTTTTACTTGTTACAGAGAATGGGTACAGTACACGGTGAAGAGCTTCCATATCTGTTTGGAGCGCCACTTGTGGAAGGCTTCAACCACTTCCCGAAGAACTACACCAAGTCAGAGATGGCTTTATCAGAAGCCTTTATTCTGTACATGGCAAACTTTGCACGTAGCGGGTGAGTGTTTGATAATAATATTCCGATACTAACTTCGTATTAATTTGAACAAGTAACGAAACTGCTTTGAAGGAATGTTATTCTAGGTAATAAGCTCATATGGAAGTTCGACTTGAATTTAACATTTGTATTATCATGTAATTTCTCAGTTGATTGAACGTGATTATAAGTATTAAGTTCGGGCAATATAAATTACATGTGATATACTAAGTACATTTCATCCATTAAAGATAGGCTGTATACGATTAGTAGTTTATATTTATGCATATATTATACAAATGTTTTTAAATACCATGTTCACTTCAAAAGTAGTACATATAGATCTACACAGTGTGAAGATATTGACTCCGAGTTGAGTATATGGATCTTCGCAATGTGAAGACGTCTTGATATTTTTTTATGAGAATCGTCTGTCAGACAATTACTCAACCGAATAGGCATCAAATGTTGCACTTTAATATATTTAAAATACGACAGATGTGGAATCAAAATCGAATTCCCTGAATTGCTATACGTGCACGCTACCAACTACGCTAACCGGGGAGACAAATATTTTTATATTTTATTATTATAAAAATAGACAGCTTTTTCATCTGCTGGTAAGTGGTATAGCTTTTTTTTATCAAAATATGAATTATTCAAACTTTTATTCTTTACGTATACATGAAAAGACATAAAAATATAAAACAATAAAAAAATATGTATTTTGAGCTTTTAAAAAAATACTTGTACTATTAAATTACTATCGTATCTTTAAATTGTTCCGAGATAAAGATTTTGACTTGAGTAATATAACTTTGATAAGGAATTTTTATTCATCAAAATATTACTGTGTAAATAATTTATAAAAATATATTTTTATTATATTACATCTAATTCCATAATGCAAATAGAACTTTAAAATATTAAAAGTTCCCCAAAGTATTTACATAATTATAACGATATTAACCGTGCGTGACAAGAAAATCGTTAAAAGCAATTCTGTTTCACATTATTACTGAAAAGCTTACGTATAAACTTCTACGTTAAAAACTTTGGTAGAGATAATGTCGCCCAAAGATGTAGATGAGATTTAAGATACAACGACATTAATGAAGCACATAAATTTCATAATAAATCGTCACAATTAATCTTACTTCATATCAATCAAGAAATTTATGATTTACTTATCGAATAAAATGTGTCTGTTCAATTGGGAAATGCGACTGGTTTTATGGTGATGGTTAATTTTATTGAAACCAGAATCATCTCATGAAATCTGTTTATTTAATCCAGTTCAATCGCTAAATCCATAGCCACTTTCCTATGATAAGACTTGATTTTTTAAAAATGAATGTAAAGGATGACTTATAAGGATTCTCTTACAATGAAAAGCTTCGCAATATATATAAGCTTGAGCTTCTATAGAAATTCATATTGTACCTTTGCTGGTATATTTTCATCGTTCAATATTCGATTGTCACCGATAGTATTTAATTGAGTTTAATACAGAATTCGAATTGTACTATAATATATAATTCGATTTAAGTTAGGGCTGAAACTTCAAGAAACTCAATGGAAGTTACAATATGACTTGATTGAAATAGACCATGAAGTCCTAATACGAATTAACACTACTATGTATATATATACAGAGTGAATAGAATAAGTTTGAACAGGAAAACATAGACAATACAATATTTTTAATTCACATTTTGGTTTCCAAGCTTTTGAGACTATCAGTAAAACTTCACCTAATGCAAATACAAAAAGGGGAAACGCTTGGATTGAGAGTATAGTATATATATTGGCCAAAAAAATATCTTAGAAAAGTTGGAGTTGCCGTTGAAAATTAATCAGAAAATTATTTAATGACTTTAATGTAGATGAAGTGGTTGCCAAAAAAATACGAGATAGATTTTAATGGATGTTTGAATAGGGCCGCAATGTGTTGACAATGACTCCTTCAGTCAGTCAGATACTTCTTGACATCTGGGTTGTTTCGAGACTACTGTGAGACTGTACTTAACTTAAAGATCTTCACATTAAAACCTTCATGCTTAAACAAGATTGTGCACTAATATAAATCGCCAGGAATACTCAAAAGTGGCTAAAAATAACTTTTTGACAACGTTGTGTGCAATATGGTGTGGCTTTTAAGCTCGCCAGACTACAATACTCTTGAATATGTTTAAGGAGTGGTTGAAAAACAACTTGCAACAATAAAATTGAGTAGATAAAAACGATTTCCATGAGTTTTCAGATATTTCAAGATATGTCTCGTCAGGTTATAAAATGTGCATGTTCTTGCCCATTAAAGGATATGCTAAACGCTGAAAGTGGCTACATTGAATAAGTTCCACCCATACAATACTACGTGTCTCTTGTATTTAGGATTTTATTAAAACATTTAAAATTATGACGTATATATCTATGTATATTTTGCGCTAATACAAAGCACGCACCATTTATAATTACATATCGTTAATATAATATAATATTTAAATATGCAAATTTGAGTATACGATAAAATCAAATCTGTACACTGGTAGTAATTTCTTATTATTTGCTTCAAATGCTGTTAAATTTCCCGGTTATAGGTATTGAGATTAAATTAATAATACATTCATGGAGTGGTGTAATTTTATTTTTACCTGAGAAATATAATTTGTTTAAGATCTGGGAATCTGATAGCTAAGTGTGCGGCCTTTAGTGCCGGTCACACAATATACCAGTCAAGGATATTCGGTGTATTAAGATCGTAATCGAGATTTTTAATTCATCTATAAATTGAATATAAATCTTCAGATGGTAGAGCTCAATGTGGTTATAGTTTTGGAGCAGATGGTGATGTTTTAATTTTTGACATCGAACGTAACTGATGTAAATGTGTTTAATTGCTAATCAAGTACACTTTAAAAGTGTTGAAGTTGAGTATTATATGTTGAATTTTTCAGCCAGTTTGAAATGGAAGATTGAGCATCTAATCGTCAGTTGAAATAATTGCTAATAATAAATGTCCGTCAATCTGATTTTATCAAATAATACTTTATGGAGTTCTACTTGCTTTACTTTAGAAGTGTACATGGTTATAAAATTACATATATTTATTTTGAGGATCTATATCATTCGTTGTTTGCTTATAACAATCGAGACATGGCAGTTGTATTGATTTTCATAACTGTTCTAATATTATTGTTACAATCTTAAAAGTTTATTATCGTGAACCGATTCATTTTTTATTAGCAACATGAAAAAGAAACTATTCCACATAATTGCGCCATCAATTGGCAAATTGATAATTTTTTTGTCTAGTTTATTATTAGTTATTAAATTATCTAGTTGTTGAATAACCGACGTCTTATTTAAATCTTTTCTAACCCTTCATTAGATATTCTTTTATATTAGTATTATAGGGTTTTAAATCTTGCATTTGAAGCTTTTGAATGAAAGCTTATCTTCATAGATATGTTTCGATGATTCATTGTCGACTCGCCGTATATTTACGAATTGTAATTTATTTTTTGTTTCAAAATTTAAAATTATAGCCTTTGGCGCGCCTATTTATTCACAATGATACATGTTTATACACTCGACTAATGATGTGACCTATGATATTTGATATATTTATTTTTAAATAAGAGTCACATAAAAATGTCAAAAGCTCTGTAAATAGTATTTGGCTTTCGTCATTAAATAACGATTCTTGTATACTTCTAATTATTACCGGTAAATTTGGAAAAGTCTTAATATAAAAAAAAGTTAGTAAACAAACCGTTTCTTTTGAAGGGGCTGGGCAAACAAATTTTTGGTCCTGTAAAATATTCGCATAAAGTCACTTGTTTTACCGGAAAAGAAATTCCCTTTGGCTTTTTAATTATATTATCACTTAGGATGCAAAGTCGGCTCATTTTTAAATTGTTAGAAAGAAATTAAAAGTTGAAATGAAATGACTAATTTTTTTCATCGTCGGAATTACACAGTCTCATTTTGTTAACTTTTTAACAATTTGAATTTAGCTGGTAAAATGTTAAAATTTTGATAAATTGACTTACATTAAGCCGAATGTAGTTTTTTTAATGACCAATTATAGTCAATTATAAGTATATTATAATAGAAAATAATTCTGGGACTAATTTTCAATTATTTTCAGAAAATAAAACCCCGTAAATAATCTCCAATTAAAATAATTTCAAATTCAAAAGTTCCGCCTACAAAAATCATCATTCACATATAAAATAAGTGAACAAAACCCAGAGGCTAGACTAGGACTAGGTTAGGTTAGGACAGAGATTCTTGGGGCTAGTGACAGAGATTCCTAGAGGCACCACGTGGCAGCCATATGCTGCGTATAAGAAGCGGATATGGCAGAAGAAGAAAGAGAACTTAACTTAAATAGTATCTACTTTACTACTTCACATCAGAGGAAATATGTTATGTGCGGGAGAATAGAATAATTTTTCGGATGGGCATACTAAAATTTTAGAATTGACAAATAAACAACTTTTTTGGAACGTTTAATGAACTACTTAGTATAATACTTAGCTTAGTACACTTGATTTATATGGAATGGCTAAATTGTTGAAAAAAAATTAAACAGTTGACTTAAATGTATTGTAATATTAAAAACAAATAAAAAAATATTATTAGAATTCATATTATATTGCCAATACATTGCAATTTAGTTGCTACATCATTTGATCTTATAAATATGTATATATAATAATGGGATTGTGCTCTTGGTATGCCATGGCATTAAAGAAGGTTATATATTATTATGATTAATCACTGGCAAGATACTATATCCTGATAACGGAATCCCAATGTTATCAGTTTATCGCTCTGAGGTCTACCGAATAATACTGAAACTGACAGAGGTCAGAAATCACAGGGGAAATAAGTCAACTTTGTGGAGCGAAATAATCATAACATACCAAAACAGATAACATGAGTACATCATGATAATATAAGAATTATTTTGTTATATTTATCATACGATCTAACAAAAGGTGTATTAATAAGAATGAAAGCTACGATGGTGCGAAAGTTTTTTGTAGTGAATCGAGCTTTCATAGTAAGAAAACAATATACCCAATTCTTTTTTTAAACGGAATATACGTCTAATGCAAACAACTGATAAGATACTCATATAAAAAGAGTAGCTAGGTTCCATACAACTATACTAAATTCTTACTTAGAAATATTTAATTTTCATATAAAATATTTTTTACTTTCACGATATATTTAAACCCTTTGAGGGCAGGGCAGGGCTATGAGTGTTTATGTGCACGTCCGACCGCCTTGTCGCCTTATTTTGAAAGATATATTTTTATTTTATACGTGTTGCTGTAATACAAATTATAAGTTTAGTACATTAACAACATGATACACACAAGATTATAACAAAAATATTAAACACGTATTAAAAAAAGAATAAAGAAAGAATTAAATAATATATATATACAGAAGGAAGAAGAGAGTGTCTACCAAGTAAGTTAGGTAGACCCTATTCTAATAATATATATGATAGCATCTATCTAAGCTCATTCTCACCTAGGTGGAATATATGAATATTCGAGGCAATTTCGTTAAAAATCACCGTTGCTCTCCGCATTGGCAAAGCTACTGGCAGAATAGTCCTGAATTTAAGAATAAAAAACTGCTGATCTTCTCGATTTCTTAAGTAGTTATAAGGGACGGACATATCAATATTAACCAGAACGGCAGAGTTATCAATAAGGTTACATATGCATATACCTCTTCAGTTTTAAGCTACAATAAGAAAGCATGCCCAAAATGAAAGCAGTTGGACAAAGCCACGGATAATATCCATACACCGGCAGGTACAGAATATAAATACTAGATAGATCTACCAAATATATGTGAAATATATTTCTTTATAGTTTTATTTTAAAAATGATAATATGCAATCTTTTTATGTCTTACTTATGTTTTCTAAATCTACTAGAATATTTTCTCACACAGTATTAAGCGCTCTTCTAGGAGGCCAAAATTCTGTAAAAAAGAGGTATTTCAAATTATTATACCCCTGAGATTACTGAAACACGTGGCCAAACTAAGTCGAAAGCTGCATCTTTACTTTCTGTATCATAAGATGATGAATAGTCCATTAGTTAAATTCCTTATTCTTGTTAAAATTAAATACTGTTTATGTATTTTGTTAATGGTTAAAAGCCCAGTCCGTTGTTTTACATACTGATATATGTTTTTTTGAAATAATCTTCGACTAGAAAGCTTTTGGTTAGGCCGAGTTAGCAAAGCTTTGAATGAAAACAAATAGTTACTAATGTTTCTGCTTGTACACCTTTGGACTTATATATTCTTTATAAGCTTTTATTATATTTATTAAATTAACATTATTTAATACGTCTTAGATTACCTCTCTTTACAATTCATTGTATTAGTACGGTCCTTAGTCTTCATATTATGCCAGCTGTTTTTAATACCAATACCGTTTTATAAGTGGAGCACTTGGGTTATAAGTGTATGAATGTAATTTTTTTATTAATGAAGCATATAGATATTTGCATCAACAATTTGTATTTACGAGAGATGGTCATTAACTAAGAATTTCACCTCATTGCGTAAATATAGTGCATTTTTGTTAGTCTTTCTGTTTCGTGAGTCTTTAATCAACACTTGATTAACTGGTATATGTTAAAGCGACTATAGTTAATTTTGAAATTATTTTGCGAGATAATAAGTTTGACTTCGAGGCTTAGTGAGTAATGAAAATGCTGAAGAAAATGATGAAATTACTGTTTTTGAAGAAATATTAATCAGTGTATAAAAGTAGTTGTCACCTCGGTTGGTGCATGCGCGCCTAACTATCCAGGTAATACCAATTTGATTATCTATCTGTAGGATTTTAAAATCTAAAAATGCAGGACTGGATCCTCATTAGGTTTATCAATTGTTTGACAAACAATTCTCTTGAAAAATAATCTGTCAAAACTTCTTCACATTGCGGAGATCCATCATAATGAAAATTAATTAATAGGGGTGGATATCTGCACACTGCTTAAATCCATATGCTCGATGTTGGAAGCGAACATGGTATAAAAAATAAAAACATATTTGAAAACATAGTGAATTGTTTTATTATTTGGATCCTAAAAATAAAAAGCATTGTCTAAAAATACTAGTGTGTCTTTTGGTGGAAAATATTAATACAATAGTCTCTTATTTTGAGAGAAACACGGTATGTATTGTAGAAAGGTTTTTATTTCATAATATGTATCTGGTGCTGATAAATAGTAATACTTTTTGTTTGGAAAACTAATAATATATTTAAATTTGAAAAAGATAAACCGAAAAAAATACAGATAGAAACGTACTAAATGCAGATATTGGCTTGTATGTTTAACACAACGAAAAATCTGTTCTACAACAGTTGTTCATTATTCAGGCCCGTGGCCCTGCGTAGGGGCCGATCCGTAAATAAGTGGGTCATAATACAATATAGGGGCCGCGTCTACTGAATATTGATTCCGCAAAGTGTTGGGCTAGAATCTTAAAGAGAAACGAATATGATAGTCTCTGGGAAATTCAGAAAATCTTAGGAAAACCGTGAAACAATAACTGGGTAGTGAGATTGGATACATTTTTAGGCCCATTTGCGTGACGTATTTCGTGGGCTTCCTTGCGAGCATTACATATAAAATGTAAATTCGTTTTCTTTTTTTTATCATGTTACATGTTGTTGTTTTTTATAAAGAACGAAAATATTCTCTGTGTATCTTCGATTATGGTTGTGCGCTATACGGAATATTTTAGGCGTCGTTTTTATTTATATATCCTTATTGTATATCACTAGAGGTGGTTCAGAAAATAACTTGACATTTTTCAAATTTTATTTATATACTATGTTAGTTCTCACAGTTGAACATAATGATCTACACAGTGTAAAGATATCCTCTCTTAAAGAGGAGTATATTAATCTGCGTAATTCAAAGACGTCTTGACAATTTATTTTGTACGATAATTGTTTGTCAGACATTTGTTCGACCCAATGGTCATCTCCAGTGCTGCATTTTTTAAATTTTATAAACCAATATATGGCAAAACGAATCCGCATTTTCCAGATTGCTAGGCTATGACTATCAACCATGTTACCGCTACATTTTTATATCAAATATAAAGGAGAAATATTTATTAATTTTAAAGACTTATTTTTTAAAATGAGTAAAATTATGTAAAAGGTTCTGAAGTGCGTCAAAATTTGAAAAGTCATACGGCAAGCGTGATGGTTTCTTCACATAAATTGCTTGACCAAATAGTCTTTTTTTCAATATGCTTTTTTTATCATTATATTTCTTTTAACTTTAGCACACTTAAGTGCGTGGTAACCTAAGTCTCAGATAATTTATATTTACTCCCAGGACATTCCTGTCAAATAAAGTAGGTCACTTCTCGATATCAGAGCTCCGGGATATGCTTAATTAAGACCAAGCGTAACGACGGGGCGGCTGGATATTGGGCACATTGTTTATAACTGAAACATTAAATAAATTATATTTCTTAAATTTACATTGATGTGAATTCAACTCAACTCAAATTTATTTGTTCCATTTTTAAAAGCCTTTCTGATGAACATTATTTGTAAGTATTGAAATTGATTATACTTTCATGATATTTTAATTTTGAATAACATATGTGACATATTATATTATGAATATCTAATACATTTTATCATTTAATTGTACAAAAAATATAAATAATAATATACAGTTTATAAATAAATACAAAACTTATCACTTATGTATTGTTTGATATTCTCGTATCCTGTATTTTAAAATACAATAAAATCTCTACCAATTACATACATGTTTGACTGCATGCTATGGAAATGGAGATTACTGGTTTAAATCTCGCAGATGAAAAATTTTAAGGAACCGTCATAAAACATATGAATGGATGCCCAAACGAGTTAATCTTTTTTTGTATGAATAGTTTTATAATCTTTGAACGCAAAAATGTATGTATTATTATTTTTGAAGTTTGATCAAATAATTTTAAGACTTGTTCTCCACTTTTTCATACTGCGTTACTGAATTTTGGATGCTAAATTCTCTGGCCGCCAACATCAAAATGTATTTAACGAAAGTATTGATAATAGAATTTTTCTTCTACAAGATCCATCAGGGTATTCAACATCGATATATATATTGGTCACTAAGTATTTTATATTGACAATTATCCATTGACAATAGTTTTTCCACTATCCATTTCCAGTACAATATAAATGATTATTTTTTTGCTTTAAAAGTTGAACGTTCTCTAATTCATTCTGTTATATTGTTTTTCACATATTGTTAATTCAACCCACAAATAAATTGAATACTGCCAACAATTTATTTGCAATTTCATGTATAAAAACATCTTTTAATTAAAAAAAACAACAGTGTATCCTCATTTTAATTGCATCTTTTATCTCTTTTGCGACAAACTATCCATTTTATTTTTGTCGTTTTTTTTTTATTCACAATGTCGTCAAAGCAATTAATTTTCCCGAATTCCAAATTGAAACAAAAAATGAATCGGAAAATATTTTTCGACGCGAAAAATTTCCACTGAAATATTGACAATACGTGTTTTCAGTAACAAACAAAAGTCATTATAAAAAAGAAAAATCAAAAAGAATTGCTTTTTTCATCTGAAGACAAAAGAAGCAATATTTTAAATGACGAAGGTAAATAAATGATTTGAATAAATAAATTCAAGTTACTCATAACGAAATATTCTTTTAAAATTATTAAATATACAAATCAACGTTAGATTTTGATGTATTGTGACATTAAAAAATGATTTTTAAATTAAAATTGTAGCAAAAATATAACATAAATAAATTATTAGTCTAATTATAGATGTTTTTGTCAATTTTATAAGTTTAAAAAACATCAACTGACATTTATTACATAATTTACTCATTATAAAAATATGTGTATTGATATTTTTGACTGATGGTGCTCGATGGAAATTGATTTTAAATTCTAAATTATTTA
>JAGVSQ010014524.1:0-10573 GCA_022683975.1 Rhyacophila evoluta
TCTCTATTATTCGATTTTTCCAAAGAGTTATTTTTTTCCGAAATCCTGTTAATTTGTCAGTGGATGTCAAAATTTTTTCGTTTTTACCTTGACTACTTCTAATGATTTTTTTCGCGGTGCACCGGTTAAGAACCACTGTATTAAACGAATCGTGTAGCTTGCTCAAACATCGATCTTATGAGTTCTGAAATATGACATCACTTTGAACAGTAAAATAAAACAATAATCAAAGACTGCAATTATAATACCGTTACTGGAAATACATAAATTCATTTTTTGTTGTGAGGATAGCTGAATTCAACCGTTTTAACATCGTCATTAAACAAAGTATTGGTCAGTACTGCATGTGCCATATAGTCCAGCGGCTCTCAACTTTTTTTTAGGCTGTGGCCCCCTTATGAGTTAAAAAATCTGTGTCTCCCCTGTTTTTTCTTCAATCTCGTCCTATCTTGAGATTTCTACTTTCGCACCTAGTAAGGTATAATGTCTGTGACTCCCCTAGAGCTTGGTATGCCACCCCAAAAAGTGTTTTTTGGTCTGTGCCGCTCTTGAATGTCTATACCCCCTTGGTGGGCCATATGGAGCCGGGTTGAGAATCTAGTCTAGATGGCTTATTTTTTGACATGCTAATCTCAAAAGTATAGCAACTAATTTTAAAAAATAGCCATGAATTTTAGTTTCCTGATGTATATATTTATTTAAATTGTGTACAGAATGTAAAAGTTCCTACAGTCGCCTCTGCTTAATGTTATTTTGATAAAATACGAAAAATTCTATCAAAGTGTCAATAAAAACCCCAACTATAGAATTATAAATGCGGTTTTACATAAAAATATTTTAATGATATTTCCCGTACCAACATTTATTATAATGCATTCATTCCTAAAATGTCAATTGTCATAGACTAAACCGCATGAATCGGCTCTCCTGCATTTTTTATCGAATCGTTATAAAATAATACATTGTCCTCCTTGTAGACAAAGAGTCTGTGAACATTTTTCAATAATTACTATTTTTTTAAATGACTACGTGTTTCCCAGTTTCGCATACTTGTTAATAATTATTGCAACATGGCTTACTTACCCACCGTAGTGCCGACCATGTATTACCACAATTACCAGTGGTGTCGATGTATATTTTGTTTATGTTAACATCATTTTCCCGCGATTTAATATCTGACACACATTCAATATTACCAACCAAACATAAAACTGAATTACATTTCTTATTAATTGATTTTAATGTAATTATATTATTATCATAATTAGAAAAAATAACTCCCTTTTTAGAACTCACGGTTAAACTAGCCATAGGTGACATAATTTTGATGAGTGTAGTTAATAAGCAAACAGTGTTACGCAGTAACGTGGTGATACGTATAAGGTCGAGACTACGATAGATGCCATGGTGGCAGAGCGACAGCAGCAAAGGAGAGTGAGCAAGTGAGTAAGGTCAGCAGCACCACAACACATTGTCGTCACAATAACTTGCACACTCACCTATTTATAGCTGTTTTGCATCTCTGTTGCCGACACTCTGCCGCCGTGGCATCTATCGTAACTTCGGTCTTAGTATGCGTCATTTAGTAGCCAACATCTGATATATTGGCATGTACGTTGGTGAAATTTGCTGAATTCTACGTTATATCTGAAAAAAGAATCGGATATATTTTTAATGAACTGAAGATTGTTGTCTTTGTGAACGGGATCTGACTGTATATATAAATCATAATAAAACACCCACTTGAGTGTACTCAACCCATCATGAAACTCGCTTAAACTGTAGCAACTGAATGGTATATTTATATAAATAATGTAAATATAAGCTATTAAAAATCTAACTAAAATCTGCCGGTGTTAAACAATCTAACTCGGATTGCTGTTATTATCTTTAGTATTGCCACAACAGTAAACAAATAATTTAAAAAGTTAAAAAAAATGTACTGTTTCCGACTCTTTGATTCAATTTTTCTGAAACTAACGATTTCTTTACGCTTACTAGGGTAGTTTCACACGAAACTTCGAAATTGGTCGGTTTACTGATGACGTATTCGATGCAAGAAGCGGTTGAATAATTATTATCGTGACTGTACTTGCTTGCACACAATGCCGCCAAACGCGAAAAACAATTCATTTTCTTCCCATCACGTTTTCTAAATACTTCAAGTTCTTAGTTCTACGTTTGTTATAAATGGATATACATATTATATTATGGCTCACTGTAATTGGCTATATCTTTTCAAATGTTCAAATATTAGCAGTCATATTAATCAAGTTATGATGGTCGAAACCTTTCAACAAACCAATGCAATTCTCCCAGTGAGAGAAGTCAATATACATAATCTAATGAGTAAGCAACATAGGATAAAAATCTAGACTAATGGCAAGCATAGTATGATTTCACTTTTCGCACAAATGTTAGCCACGTGAATGTCAAGTGAGAATTATTGACAGGACATTGCGACCGATATCATTTTTATTGAGGCTGTGAAACGACCTTAATTATAATCGTCGCGCTAGGGTAGATTAGTCATAAAAAATGAAGGTCTGCTCATTTAGGCATACAAAAACTATTAAGTGTACTTGAATCGGCTTATTAATTAATTACATTACACGATTAACTACCGTTTTTTATTTATTTTTTCTACGTATGGCAACATTATTGAAAATTACATCACCTAAACTTAATCATAAAAAGTAGATTGATAATTATTTATAGTCGTATTTTTTTCACAAGAGGACACTGCACTCATGTTACTCGAAATGGGTTTGAGATTAAGCAATGAGGGGGAGGCATTGTAGACCATTTAAACTTTATAAGCCCATAAAAATAACAAACAAAAAACGCGATAAATTTTAGTATTTGTGAAATTTAATCTAAATTTTTAGTATATAACAGACAGACATAAATATATTGTGATTATGAATATACTACATATTTTCATTTATAGTATTATATTCCCATGTAGTGTTTTTGTTTTATACTGGAATCATATCAATGTTTTATATGTATACCGAGAACCGTAAATTTTATAGTAGGTACAAATTATTTTAGTCCATAAATATGACAAATGTTTTTAATGTTGGGATTTTGTAATAAGTCGTCTGAAAACAAATGGTCTTTCGTTGTCATCAATACTATCTGTGTTATGTGAGAATACTCAAAATTCCCTTAATTGTCGTCAATCAAAATTTAGTAAGTCAACCAATAGGTTACGCATCATTTGTAAAACACCTCATTATATTTCATTATTTTAAGCTGTTCTTAAGCAGTGCTCCGCGAACAGGTTAAAAATAAAATATGTAAATCGTTTCTTTGATTTAAGTGGTGAAATTACTATTTGAAATGGCATAAAACTTAATGTTATACGTACCAAAATACATTAAAATAGCTTTATCATCATTATCATAATACTAATTAATTTAATTTATTGGATATGGGAGGTGGAATCAATTGGTGCATAGAGAAAAATTATTCTTGAAAAATCTCTATTGCCACTCATAGATTTTGGGAGCGGCTCCATCATACAAATTATCATTATCACGACTTCGCACCCTAAAGCAGTCGGTCCTAGCTTCGCCCGTGAGATGGGGCTGCTGTCCAATTTGACATATCGAGAAAGCGTACTTTGGATAGGTACTCTTCTTTCTGAAAACGATATCAAGAATCATCGCCTCGAGCACTATAATTCGTGGGTTTTGGCTTCAATCAATAATTCTCTGCTTTCATCCAGTGCAATATTTTCCCGATCCAATTTCGACACACACATAACTTTTCACAACTAGTGAATTTTTAGCTTGCTTCATTGCGTCCTACCAGATTGGAAGACATCATTTTCTTCGCTGTTTTTTCTTAAACCATACGATGTAATTGACCAATAAAGCATCATAAAACCCCTAGTCTATATAAGTTTTTTTATATAATCCGGGATCAGTATTATAATATGGTTTCCATTTATTGTAACAGATTCTCATATAGAGTCATAGATACAAAATATTATGACGTATTTTTGACATTCTGGCTTCTGAGGCATAAATCAAATTTGGCTTTTGTTTGACAATGTGTGTTTATGGTTCTTATAGAGCAATACAATTATTTGATCACTATGTTTCTATGATTGCAACTTCCGTCCTACACGTGTAAACATCAGAAATAATAAGAAACACTTTATTTTCACTAGCACATTAAATTTAATTATCGCGTGTAAATTATGCAAATGAGAATATGATAAAAAAAAATAATAACATATTAATCATAAAATGAAACTATGCAGAAGAAATATTCCTCGCTCAGTATAAGAAAAATCTTACCTGTTACCTATTAGCGATGGCTTGACGACCACTGTTTTTACAGTAATATAAAAACCAGGAAACAAAAAATACAAAACGAGTAGTCACGCCACGGCATTCAGGGAAAAAATAATATGAGAATGATTCATTATATTAGCAAATATAGGTGATTTCTAGATATTTTATGGCACACCACTGGACCGTTGCAGGTGGACACAGATTTTTTTTATTCACAATGCAAAATTAAAACACGGATACCACGCGTTTATACCGGATGACGTAAATTTAAAAGGATATGAACTAATATTCAAGAAACACATAACTAATTTAGTATTGTAATTATATTCGTTTCAATCAATCAACTGAATGAAAAAGCGTCGACAATGTAGTTTTTTCTTGTCGATTTGATAATAATATTATATTATATTGTCGTATATTCGTATGCGATTTCATTTCTCTTTGTTACATTTTTTTAGACCCCCTGTTCGCATGCAACAAGCATTCAGTCTAGACATTTCGCTCGTTTAATGCAACAGCGTCATAACTCGGAAATTTACATTTATTATCAAATTAATTATATTTTCTAATTTAAACAATTAAAAAATAATAATTTCGCCATGAAAAAGAAGTATTTAAAAAGTAACTATGTTAATATAAACAGCATAAAATTTGTCAAACATAAAAAAAAAATATGTAGAGAATTAAAAAAATATTTTGTGTAATTTAAGGCAACTGACGAAGAGTTAGAAGCAGCTCTCGACCAGGCGTTGGAAGCCGGTTACCGTCACATCGATACAGCACTCGTCTACGAGAATGAAGCTGTCATTGGTAAAGTCCTCAAGAAGTGGTTGGATGCGGGCAAGGTTAAAAGGGCTGATCTCTTCATAGTCACCAAGCTACCTCCAGGTGGTAAGTAAACCACTTGCAAATGACTTTCATTTTTTTGGACATTGTTTCGTGGATGTAATAAAATAACCTTTCTTCAGGAGAAAAAAAAAATAAGGTGAGAAGAACTTAATAATCTATCACAACTAATTTACCCTATCTGTTTGTTTCAATTTTCATTCTCAAATCTTTGGAATCTTGGAAGTTTTCTCAGTTGTCCTATAGTATTTTATTTATAAACATGGCTTACTCTAAATGCCTCCTCGGTACTGTAGTGGTTAGCGTGCACGTCTCGTATACCTAGTTTGATTCCCACATCTGCTTGATTTTTTTAAATCCGAAAATGTAGGACTGGATGTCCATTGGGTTGAACAGTTGTTTAACAAGACATGTCTTCACACTGTGTAGATCCACATGCTCCACTTTCAGTGTAAACATGATTTAAGAAAACCATGTCTCAGAAGGGGCATTAATAACTTGATTTTTTTATGCAGCTATGAGACTTAACACCATGACCTCTGGGTTCAAGTGTGTCTCAAATGTGTGCGTTTGTTTATAAATCCACTTTATTAATATTTTTTATATATATTCAATTTTTCAATTTCAGGAAACCATCCTTCATTAGTACGAAAGTTTTTTGATCAATCCGCACAGGCGTTACAATTGGACTATTTGGACTTGTACCTAGTTCACGCTCCTTTTGCTTTTAAGTACACAGAAGGTGATCTGCATCCTACAAATGCTGACGGGGAGTTTCTTATTGACCCAAATACTGATCACATAGCAATCTGGAGGGTAATAATATCTTTACCATTAACTACTATTATATACTACAATTAAACTAATTTCTTTAATCGTATAACATTTGTTGCTTTTTTTGTTTTTTTTTGTTTCAGGAAATGGAAAAACTAGTTGATGATGGTCTAGCAAAATCAATAGGTCTTTCAAATTTCAATGAACGACAAATAAAGCGCGTGGTGGAGAACTCTCGCATCAAACCGGCAAACCTTCAAGTGGAGCTCCACGTGTATTTCCAGCAGCGACCAATGGTAGAGTTCTGCAAACAGAATAACATCACCATCACTGCCTACTCTCCTCTCGGATCCAAAGGACTGGGATCTTTCATGAAAAAATTAGGGTTAGAGTAAGTCAACTGATAAATCTGCACCAAAGTAGATTGTATCACCTTCATTACTAATAATTACTTTTGATTAATTAAAAAATATTTATTTAAACTAAATTTTCATAAATAAACAGGTAGCCCTCACATCACCGAAGGATAATTTGACTTGAATAGGTGTCTCAGGATATACTTTAAGCTGTTGTCTTTGGAGGATGCTAGCAGCTTTGATGAGTGATAATTTAATTGTGTTTATAACAAAATACACATAAAAATGGTACGGCTGTAAAATTATGTTGGGCAATACAGAAGAAAATCTACCCCAGGCAAAATTTATAAAGTTTCAAAATCATTAATCGTCAAATCATTAATTATCATAATCAATCATTATTTTTTCCATTTCATAATTTTTTACATCGATGAGTATCAAACATATTCAGCTTTCTTTATAGAGGTGTTGGTGATTATAGGCATTTTCAAATTTCATCATTGACTTTTTAAAAGCCATTTTTGTAGATCATTATTGCACCCACATTGTGACACTTAGTTGGAATCTGGAAGCACACAGTAGATTATATAGTAGATATAAAATATTAATATTAATTTTATTATATAACATACATTGTTCCCACCGATTGTACTAGGGACAGCCCTATCCACCAAGGTATTACTACTACTAAGTGAGAGATAAGTCGGAATACTGGAGGTAATTAAATTCTATCTACATGGTACATTTGGTAGAGCTATTGAATACTTGTATTATCTAGAAAATATAAGATATAAATGCCTCGCAACAGGCATTTTTGGAAGTATCATTACATATTCATATTATTACTCATTTTTTGTTTTTATTCATGTCCTCTGCGAATCTAAAGCATATCGATGGCTCAATCTGCAAACTAGCTTACTCCATGTATAGTCGAAAAACCGATTTTGACACAATTTTAATTTTATTAAAGCCTACAGAATGAACAAAATTCAAAAAAAAAATGAAATACGTAAAATTATCTGCCCGCGCACACCTTACACATTCACCAAAGTTTTTTGTTGCTCCTGAACATTTTACAGAAATGGAGTTGGCTGATTTGGAATTAAGCTATCGATATGGAATTCTTGTATAGATTTCCTGAATATGGAGTTCTGAATGTAAAGATCCATTTTGAACTATAGAAGTGAACACAAATAATCGAATTTGAAGTATCAGAAGGAAACCGCCGAAAAATTAAAAGTAACCTATTTTCATAAATTAAACTAGTAATTATAATGTAATTATTACATTGATTATGCGAATTTATTATTTGAACTGATGTATCAGACCACTGATAAAAAAAAACTGCTGCCCAGATATTCTTCAAAATGTTGAACCAACTTTTATTTATCCCAGGAAGGAATTGCCTGATCTTTTGAACAACCCGGTTATATTGGAGATATCTAAGAAACTTGGTAAGACTCCTGCTCAGCTTCTGTTGCGTCACATCATTCAACGAGGCATAGCTGCCATACCAAAGAGCACAAATGCTGACAGATTGAAACAGGTAATATGTTTCACACAAAATAATTTTTCATTTACTTTATTCTATCAATTTCAATTAAAGAAATTGAAACACAAAACATAGTGCTAATATTTTTCATAATGTAAGAACATTTTTGGTTAACATGCATAAAGGCCCATACAAAATAATATATATATATAACCTTCATCAATACTGGAAGCATTGAATGTGAAGCATTTATTTGGTAAAATTCTGCTTAAAAAGTAAACTTTATTCTGAATATCTTCGATTGAGTAAATAGTATAATGCGGTAATTTTTGCACTGCATTTATCTGATATAGATTATTGTTGGGTTTATATTATTTGACTTGAAAATAAGAAATTCTAAGAAATAAGAAATTTTCTTTCATTTGAAAATTTGTGCAGAGAACCCTGTCAAACATTAATTACTTCATCCTAATTCAATCCACTATTTATAAGTTATGTTGTTTTCAAGTAAACTTTTTGTAATAAAATTAGTCGGAGCAATGAAAAACTTACAGAATAACAGCTGTACAGCAAGTACCTGAAGCATTTTTTTATGTCAAAATATAATTAATTGCAAATCATACTTTTGAGAAATTTACTGATGAATTCATATGGTTGATGTGATGTCGTAACTCATTATTAATATCATGAGACTGCATACTGCTGTAACTCCTAATTTAAAAATAACAACTATTTTGTCTTTCACATTTAACAATGTTACAATTATAAATCAACCACAGACATAAACCAACGCACTGACTAGGTGAATTTATTATTACTCTAGGTATGTTAATTCTTCCTTTCTTTTGCAGAACATTGAAGTGTTTGACTTTGATATTTCTCCCGAGGATGTTTCAAAGATGGATAAACTAGACCAGGGTGAGAACGGTCGAGTCTGTGATTTTGCATTCTTCAAAGGACTAGACAAACATCCCGAATTCCCCTTCTAAATTGATATTATCTGAAACATTGAATTATTACACTTTGATGAGACACAATATAAAAAAGTTATTAGTAAAGGAATTAATTACCCCATTTAATATAAATTAAATATCTGATACAGAGGCATTGGTTTTCAAAATCATACCCCGCAATATTTACCATATGTCGTTTTGTCTCAATTACTGATTGCTAGCTAAATCATGATGTTTTTGACATAGTGTAGCTCACTAATAATCCTACCAAACACCTGTAACTTGTGTTTAGTCACAAATATTTAAGTGGAGAGTCTCAAATCTTAGCAATCTGCAAAACTAACAAAACTGCACTTGGATCAAACCTAAACTTATGTTTGAGTTTGTCAAAGCTCATTCATTTTGGTTAGTATATCTACT
Organism: Rhyacophila evoluta; assembly: GCA_022683975.1. NCBI lineage: Eukaryota > Metazoa > Arthropoda > Insecta > Trichoptera > Rhyacophilidae > Rhyacophila > Rhyacophila evoluta. The sequence goes on from JAGVSQ010014524.1 coordinate 9,149, forward strand.
TATTTTGAAATTTATCCACTCGGTCTTATTTTAAAAGTTTACATCGACTTTTTATGATACACAAATCTTGTTATGTTAATTGAAAGGTAGATATGTTACAATTAGCATCTTTATGAAATGGCATGATAACTTTTCCTTTAGTTATCACATCAGTGTGTAATAAATGCATCAGTGTTGTTTACGGCAATCTTGCAAATACTTTTCACAGAGTGATATTTTTTATTATCTTAGCTAAATAATAAAAATTGTGTATATTTTTCAATGTTCTTTGTATTAATAAGTATAATCATTAATTGTATATTTATAATGACCATTTATCAATGGTGTTGTAGACCAGTGATTATACATTTCTTTATTCACAATTCAGTATTTCTTCTCCAGCTTATAGCACAATTATTTTAATATTATTTAATCTTATTGAATCACTGAGCAATCACTACATTTTTTTATCTCTGAATATAATACATTTAATAGAGTTTAATTAAAAAAAAATATAATTCAGTATGAACAAGTATTTTATATATAATGTACATTTTAGAGTATGTTTAAGGTTTAATTCTTCGACTTTATAATAAATACTAAGGGCTTTATAGTATTTTTTTGTGTTTATATTTAAAATTATATGTACCTATAATTTATATGAAAAATGCACTTCCATATCAAATATAAAAACGTTTCATTAATACACTGACTATTATTATTTGTTTGATTACTTCTTAAATAATTAATGCCATCAATGATGGTGCCGGTCGGAAGTTGATTTTCATTTCAATTTCATTAATTTATCTTATTTTATAAATTTTAAAGAGTTTGAGTTTTCTTCGTTGACTATATCCGCTTCCTATATGGGTCATATTGTTGTTACACTGTCCTTCTTGAATTCCTTGTCATCCGCTAATTGCATTACTTTTTTCCTCTCACATTATTTTAGTTCTACTCAATACATTCTGTGGATAGTAGTCAATGGTCTTCCAGGACGCTGGAATCCTGTCAGCACGAAGAAGCTAGTAGCATTAAGATTCTGAAGACAACAGCCATACATATTTTAGGGCACCTTATTGTAGTTCCAGTGCTTCTGAAGAACGAGCCAGAAAAATATTCAAAATATAAATATCAATAATAAACACTTTTTTAATACTTATGTAGGTCCTTCGTGTTCCACTTTTTCATTATTAGATGCTTTTAATCAACTATGGACATGATAAATTTATAAGATTTTAAAGATTAAATTCTCTTTTCATTATTATTTTTTGTATTTTCGTGCTTACATATTTTGGCTGCTGAACTTTGTCAAAAATTATAATATGTTAATCAAATCAAATCATACAAATAGTTGGATACTTACACGGTGCATAATGACATGTATGTGACTGTATGCCCCTGATAACTACCTAAGAAATCGGGAACATCAACTGTTTTTCATTC